>JBBMEG010000024.1:925190-935344 GCA_037832605.1 Cyclanthera cordifolia
AAAAAACTCAGCGTTACCATTTTACTAAATAGCAACTGTATGCTCTAATGGCTATTAATTAATGTTATTTCCAACACGTTTTCTAAGATGCTGAGGTTAGTATTCCCCCAACCCTCATTAATACTATGATGCGGTCCATCCCACATAACTACTTTTCCTTAAAAGAGTAGTTCCGAAAAAATTAGATAGTATTTTAGTTCACAAATATTTATTAAAATTTCTATTGGTTCTTATAAAATATTGTTCAAGTAATTCTAAAAAGATTAAATATCATATTATTTCATATATATATATATATACTTTTTTTAATCTCTGAAGTTTCAATTATTGTCTATAAATTTCAGGTTAGTTCCATTTTTCAATTAGTCCTTATTGATTTTATTTATTAATTATAAGAAATTACCATATTTCTTGTTAACTTTTAAAAACATATTGACATATTTTCATTAATTGCATTCAACTTCATTGACCAACTTTAAACCTTTTTTTTATGGAAGTGTAGAAACATGACTATTTAAGAATTCATGGATAAAAATTAAACAAACTTATAAGTCTAAGGATTAAAATTGGATTATCAAACATTTGAAGATCAAAATAAAAATAAAGCTAAGGTCTAAAAACTAAAATGATATTTTAATGTTCTAAAATCAAATGTTCACCTTCTTTTTTTTTTCCATTTAGATTTAAATTTGGTTAGAGAATAAAGGGTAAGAAAACTGTCATAAATTATTGGGTAATAAAACTGTCACGATATCCATCGTGCCACCTTCATCATCATTAATCTTAAACCTTTAAATTATTCAAATATAAATGAACAAACTTGGCATAATAATTGGCTATTAAAACTGTCACAATATCCCAAGTGCGAACCAACCCATGATAAATGGTCCCAAACATGTCAGAAAGAAAGTAATAAGCTGGACCATCATTAATTTCTTTCAGAATTCAAGAAAAAAAAAACCAAAAACCAAAAACAAAAAACAAAGAACAAAAAACAAAACCTTCATCAATGAAATATGGCATGTAAATAAGCTCCTCCAAATTCAAGAAATAACTAATCCTTGTTTACTTCTATTTCTAGCTACTAAGAACAAAAGCAAATTTCATTTTCATCCAATGTTGTACCTTTAATCAGATCATGCCTAGGTCAAACCTAGCTATTTCTCCAGAAATGAAAACCCAGCTATTTCTCCAACAAATAAAGCCTAGCTATTTCTCCAACAAATAAAGCCTAGCTATTTCTCCAACACCTAAAACCTAAGCTATTTCTCCAAAAAAAAATAAAATAAACCCAGATACTTCTCGAAAAAAGAATCATAATTGAGGGTTCAATTCCACATATCCAGAGCCTGCCAATGGAAATCCAAGCAAGCATTCCAGCAGTTACAGGGTTCAATTCCATCCGGCGGTAAGGCTAAAGGAAAGGAATAGTAGAGGCCGCCAATCTAACTAGTAATAGAGACCTAACAACATATATCAAAGGGCAGCAGATAGGGCAGAGAAGATATTTATAGGCTATGGCTGAAAGAACCGAATGAAGAGCCAGTTGTCGAAGATTATGTATGGCACAAGCAACTATAAGTTTTAATCGCTGCATTTTTCCTAGTAGTCTGAGGCAAACATGGGAAATATACTAATTTTTATAAGCAAGAATTATACCATCAACTACTTTTTGAAAGCAATCTAATGATCATGGTGATTACCGATCTTCAGAAATCCAAAAATAAAAGAGGCTGATTTTGCACTCGGACGAGGGTGTGAAAATCTTTCGCATGATGTCCGGAGTAAGACGATTTGGCACACATGGTAGCATCATAGCATGGACTTGTTGAATAACTAAGAATATTAAGTAGACCAGATTCGAGAGGATGGAGTTTTGGACCAAGCCGATTTGGATCTGGTGGGTGGACTTGTTGTAGCAGACGGTGGAGGTGGCAGTGGTGCATGAGAGCCATGAGAGGTGGAATTGTTTGTTGGGGTCCGCGAGTGCAATGTAGTGTAAGGTGATGTTGGTGGTGGTGTTGATGATTCGTGCACCGATGATTTCAAACTCTGCCAGTGAGAGTGGGTCCAAAGGGTGTCTGTGTGTGGCGGCAGAAGGGAATTTAAGGGAAATAAAGGGAGGAAGAGAAAATTTCTCCCATAATGTCCAGAGTAAGATGGAAGTTGATATCAAGATAATTAACAACTTTGTTGCTCTAGAGTTCAACTAGAATTGTCAAAATGGTAGACGGTTAGGCACACATGCATCAGAGCACGTACGTATTCATACAATTTCATCGAATAATATATTCATATGAATGACTAAGAATATTGAGTCCTCGGGATCCAGATAATCAAACAGACAGTTCTTACAAGGCATTCAAGAATCTATACAAGATGATATAATGTTTGGGAACACAAATGTGCCCATGAGCAAGAAATCATGAATTTGAATCTCTCACCCCAATTGTTGTAGAACTCAAAAAAAAAAAAATGTAATTAGAGTAGAGACTGATCTAATCCAGAACTACAATGACAGTAGAATATTTTTTTCTTATCCAGAAAATATGGTAGAAGAGTGATTATAGAAGGAATTTTAAAGGACAGGAAAGTACTGCCATTACAAACCTCCTGATGATTTTTTATCCTTGGACTCATCAATGATAGCAGATAAAAGTTGAGTTTTTGAAAGGCAACAGAAGTACGTGTGTGCACGTGTAAAAATTTGTTTGAGGTTCGCCAGTTTTCAAATATATTTCTGTAATCTGTTTATATAAAAAAGAACAATAAAAACTATAAAAAGGTATGTGCACTTGAGTTTATAAAAAAGGTTGATGATAGAAACAAAGAAGAAGTACTAGAAAATACAAATTTATGAACAATATGAAAACCATTTTAGAAATAGTTTTTCAAACCAAAAAAAACTTCCAAGTCTGACATTTAAAGAAACTTCCCTAAAAAAATCCCCTCACCCTTTTTCAATGAGAATGGACGAGAAATCGTTCTCTCAAGAAAATGCAATAAGCATATTATAAGGGTATCAGTATACAGGGAACGAACCTTCTCAAACCCTGAAGCTAATAACATGTCCATAGAATTTCAAGGCCAGCTGATCTCTATCGAGCATAAAATTTGGAATTGTTCAGCGTTGACCATTAGCAAAGGACGTCAGAGAAGACAATTTATCAAACAGAGGTAAATAAACGTATGATGCTATTTAGCACCAACCTACTAACATATCAGGAACCATCATATGAAGTACAGAACAAGAGATCAAAAGAGAGAAACTACTCTGAAGAAAATTTTACTCTAGTTTTGGAAACAATCTATTGAGGTTGGTTGTCGTAGTTATAAAGCTCAATAATAGACAAGAGCAATACCATTGCAATGAGAATAAGATCAGTGATTGAGACTTTAATCCTCCAAGAAACCGAGTAGGAGATAGAATGCACAGAAATTATTGTGCACAGTTATAAGATTGAGATTAACGACCATCCTGAACTCACCTGGCATAATCATCATGTAATATGAGTACGACAGCATTGGAAATGAGATGAAATCCCAACTGATAAAAGATAAGGCCAGATATAAAAGTATGAAAGGAAAGATCCTAAAAGTTCTAAGAATCCACAGAAGAACAGATTAGAAACAAAAGCTCTAGAAACCCTAGATATGAATCTGCTGCAGATCTTCCCATATCATGCTAATAAGCATATAAAGGGGGAAAACTCGGAGAATTTGGAGGCTAGAAGAGGACATCCTCTCCAGAACTGAACCTAGAGTGATCTACCCAAGGATGAACAGAAATGGAAGAGTTTCATCAAGTCACCTCCAAACATGAAGTCGTAATCCATCTCATGTAGCCATAATAAATGCCTGAATCAAGTTCTCTGCGGTGCGCTTCTGTTCGGATGTACCAGATATTAGAGCTGTACGATCACCTCGAGACCCCTTAGACTCTGAAATCTCAATCAACGCTCCTGATATCTGTCAGATGAACCAGAGAAGGTGTCCAGGGTTAATTTTTCAATATCTTATTTTGTCACTAACTAAAATTATCTTCACCTTTTTAACTAATTAAAATTATCTAGAAAAAAGTTGGCAGTATAAGTGCTTTGCTAGTCCCAAAAGCTTATCCAAACAATCTAAAAGTATAAAATATATGGGCGGGAACAAGCAAAAAAGATGTCTTGTAGAAGACAAAAGGCTATTCTCTAAAATTAAGACGTTGAAACAACTCGGACAATTCTATTAGTTGAAGTTCTTAAAACTTTTTTAAGCACATTACGTTCATTTTAACACATTTCTTTTTCTCAAGCATTCTAAAGTAATGATGCAAGGTTTTAAAAAACAAAATCCTTCTATTCTAATAGCTTTACTCGATTTAATTAACACTGAGAAGTAAAATTGTAACAAATGCTAGCAGTTAACACAATGCCTAACATGTCACACTCGTCTCAGCTTCTTAAGAAGAAAAGTGTTCATAAATGAAGAATAATAAGGTAGGCACGTCCTTTATAAGAAAATCTGACATCTAAAAAAGGAAAAGGTGTTTCACTTTTAATAATACCTCCACAGGAAGATTGGAGAACTGGGAATTCTTAGGCTTTTTTAAATCCATGAATCAAAGCTTTGACCCACTAAAACTGGGGTACCCCGCCTGATCTAAGGTCCGGACCCAATAGAAACATGAAAGTTTACAATTAAGCTCACTCGTGGGTTTCAAATTTGGGACTTCCAAGGCTCAAGCCTCTCCTAATTGATTGGAAAGGAAATTTGTAATTTTTTTTTTAAAAAAAACCAACATGCTGGTCATATTAGTAATAGAAAAAAATTATGTAATAAAAAGTTGTGGAAAGATAAGAAAACATCAATCAATAATAATATAATGGAAGGTAGACAGACCAACCTTCCTAATGTTGGCAATGTTAGCTCCTCCTTTTCCAATTACTTTACCAGCTGCGTGTGCTGGGATCAACATCTCAAGAGCTGATGCAGGAGGCAGCCTATATGTAAAAACAATCAATACAAAATTGTTGGTTACAATTTAAAACATAAGCTAAATTGTTGGTTACAATTTAAAACATGTTTTTTTTAATAAAATAAGATAGGGCACTGACCCTCCATACATCTTGGATGAATATGAAGACATGGATCCATAGTCATTGTCTCCCATCTGATACATATACAGAAAAAAGTATTATTACGCAAGAAACTTGCAGAAAATAGAACAAAGAAAATCCTTTCAATACACTACGATAACTATTCAATCCACAAGTGTGAGATCTCATCATTGGAAAGATATACACCCAGATAAAAATACTATATGATCTCGCTCTTAGTCTTCCCCAAAAAGGTATAGTTGAAGCTGTTAACACAATTTGACAAATATTCAACTCATCATCTCATTGGTATTAACTATTAAGCATTGTTTTTCAAGAAAGAACAATAGTAGAAATAGAAACTATACTACAATTTGCAAAAAGAAAGGTACTAATGTTCTGGCAATATCAAACAAAACTTTTCTTGAGGAACCTACCGACAGTGATCCATATCCATATAGGCTACTTGAAGAGTAAGCACCCAATCCACTTCCACTTTCAGCCCTCTGATCGTAACCCATTTGTGGAGCACGAGAAGAAACAGATGGCAAGCTTGACGGCATCGAAAAACTGGAGCCAGAAGGGTACATAGAATCGGTACCAACGGCAACGGCAGGGTTATGACCAACATCTCTCTCTTTTAAAACATCATCGCGAAGCCTTAACACGATCTGAACCAATGCATCTCTCACGTTGGAAACTTTACCACTTACCTGCAAACATACATTTAAAATGAAAAATAATACAGGCATTACTGCATTCTGCATTAATTAAGATTCATAAAACAAACCTCCACAAGTTCATCACCATCAGTAGCACACTTAATTTTGTCACCCTTAGAAATACGGATATCAGCTCTAGTTGTCTTCCGAATCTCATTGATGATTGAACCACTTTTTCCTATAATACAACCGATAACTTTAGACGGAACAAGTAATCGCATAATCACCGTGCCACCTTCATCATCATTAATCTTCTCTTGCAGCAATAAAACAGTTTCAACAACCATTGATTTCAAATCGTCCAATGACTGGAAAGGGCATGAAATATCAAGATGGTCATTGATGTATTAATTAAAGTGACAAATAAGTTCCAACATGAATAAAACATTAAAATCACAGAACCAAACAGCAAGCTAGTGCTCCACACGCAATACTAGAAAGTTTCTTCATAATTTTTATAACCAGAGAATCGAAGGTTTGCTCCACTCTACTTGGGGTTACCCACACTTGCTCCAAGGCTTGTACCGTGAAACATCAAGGGTTTTTTATTTATAAGCTCACCCAATGAACCCGACGATGAGACCTCAAACATGACTCGCCTCTTAGGGACTGCATAATTCTATAATCTTTACTTAATATACAACAAATACTTTTATTCGATCAATCATTATGAGAGCAATACGTGGTTTAAAATTTTAATCACTCGTGTCTATCTAAACTAGTCCTTCCCTCTCCTAAAGAAAAACCCTCCAGATGACTTAGTCTAGCTTAAACATTGCCAAAGGTTGATTTCAAGAAGCATCATTCGAGAAGCTTCTCAAAATTAGCAGCAGAAACAAATGTTTTTGGAATGATTAAAAGTCAAAAACTAATCCACCAAAATCCTAAACTGAATGACAAGGAACATTTCTAAAATTTTCCAAATAATATAGAATGGGAACATTCATATTTTTATATTGTTCCGAATTAAGCCTTAAAATTGTATAAAAGACCAACATGCAATTAAAGACATTGGATAAGCATGATGTTTCTTGAGATAGTACCTCAATTGAAGTGATAGTAATTATGCATTCATCACAATCACGCTTGGAATCATCAACTTCCACACGAGCACCAGTAGCTTGCCTTATGCTTTTAATTGTACCCCCACCCTTACCAATGACACGGCCAATGTTATCAAAGGGGCATAATACTCTAACCATCAATTCCTCAGATGGAGGATGACCCTCAATTCCAGAAACCACAGGAAGAGCAGATGAATAAAGAGGCCATGTATTCCCAGTATCAGGGTAATCATGAAGATCCTGGACGTGTTGAGCACCAAGCATTGGTGGAATAGATCTGGCAGGAAGAATGGAATCTGCACTTGAATATAGTCCTGCTGAATACAGAGGAACGTCTGATGGGATAATTATGCTAGGAGGAGCTTCATTTACATTGGTATCAAGAGGAATCTCTTCTCTAGGAGGGAACTTGTACATTATTGAAGATATTGCAAATAATGCCAGTCTAACTCCCTCGGGTTCACCGGCTATCTACTCAAAAAGAAAAAGAACGATATTAAAGATCAGCAAACAACACCACAAAATCATTGAAAAGGAAACATAAACAAAGACTGAACGTTCATTCATGATTCAATATTTGAAATAGGACATGAACATATAAAAGTTCTTATGCAACAACTACCACCAAGTAATCTCACTGATATCAACAATGATGTTAGATAAAAAATTTCAAGAGATGTGGAAATTTTAAGCAGATGACTAATTGGTATACATGAAAAGGCAAACGGATATATCAAATTGCAACTTCGCGATGTCAACAATGACGTTAAATAAAAATTGGAATGAGAACCATATATACACACCATGGCAAAATTGTCAAATTCCATTGCACATGAATGAATTGGATCAGTGACATCTTTTGGGATGATTTTAATACTGGTTCTTGTCTTGCCTCTAAGCTTTTTAATAGTTGATCCTGCTTTACCAATGACATTAGCAGATTGGCTTGAAGGAATAAGAATTTGGCATTGTTCCCTGTCCCTCTGATTCTTGTCTAAATCTCCAGAAGAATCCAGTGCATTAGCAATGGCGGCATGAACTTTAAGCAAAGCATCTTGAGCGGCACATAATGGTTTTCTGTCATTAAACTCGTCATCAACTTCCACTTCCTCCTTATCCTTGACAAAGCAAAATATTGTTATAACCCGGTCCTTGGCACCAGGAAACGGATCGACCACCTTAACCTTTGCCCTCGTTTCGTGTCTTATTGAGTTTATCACTTTCCCACTCTTACCAATAACACTTCCAATAACCTCAGCTGGGCATAGTATTCGGTAAGCAACCAGTTCATCACCAACCACCTCGTCTCTGTCAGGAGCCCGTCTCTTGTAGCCCTTACTGTCTCCATTGCTGTCCCTATGACCATAAGGTCGTTTCCCACTCACCATTTTACAATTAAAATTTTCCTGCGATTCAGCCAAAACCAAAATGAATCAATGTGCTGAAAATTCATTCAATCAAATTTTCTTCCTCTTACACAAAAAATTAATGTAATATAATCACGATAATCGATTCTAAGCACCTTGCTAATGCGCAGGCAAAAAAAAATAAGAGCAAGAAAAAAAAAAAGATAAAAACCCTTTTTATGGAAATTTGCAATTGCAAGAACTACGAAACCTAGTCGCCAATATTCCAACCCAATCCCTCTTTGAAACAAAACCAATAGTTTAAATCATTCAGTCATTCAACGGTAGAGACACTCGTTAAAGAGCGACTGCCGAATGAAAACCATTACAACGTTCCGAAACTACAATCCTTGGGATGAGAGGAGTGCAAAATAAAACCCTAATTTACAAAGCCACGAAGAAACACCATTAATACGATGGAGAATATTAAGTAAGTACGAAAATACCTCAGCGAAGAAGATGAAGTTGCCGGCACCGCCACACACAGAGCCGCCGATTGGAGGAGGTAACAACAATTCAAGGGCTTGCTAGAACCGCCTTTTTTTTCTCTTGGGTATTTATTTTGTTCGGCTGTTAACGGAGGCTATTGTCTTCCGGTGTGTTATCTGCGACGCTGAGATCTCGACCGTTGGATGTTAAGACTTTCGCTGGTATCTTGACCGTGGGTCTCTAGTGAATGGTTTACGAAACCGAATCAAATCAATTAGATTTTTTGACCAATACTGAATCCTGTGTTAAATAGGTTTTGCATCTATCATAATCTCAATTGACAATAAGGAGTATCGTGTCAATTTGTGCACACATCGACTATTGTCACCAGACATATCGATTTTTTTAATACAAATTAAGAGAGAATAATCATAAACTCTACATATATGACACTATTACTCTCAAATAAATTAAAAGTCAAATATCGATTTCCAAGATCGAACGATGGAGTTGAATTGGATTAACACGATAGATACCGCTTGACCTTACAATATTTAGATGTAAATAAAACTCGTAGGGAGTGTTTGCTTGTAAAATTGTGGAGTGTTTATAAATAATGAGTTATTTTGAGTAATTATAAATAAGTAATAATAGCTCGTTTGTATAATGCTTTTAAATAGTGATTTTAAAAACTCGTTTATAAAATCTTCATAGAACATCATGTAAAAAATTAATTCCTAGATACAATCATCATGGATTGAACTCATCGTTTTAGGCACCTCGAGATCTACTTGACTACTAGGCGACTCCATAATAGTTAGAACTCTCAATTTTTATAACGTGGAATAATTATATTTTCAACCACCAAAAACAACATTTTTGATGAAGAACAACAAAATATATAATATTTTTTTGTTTGTAGTACACTTTTATATATATATATATTGTTTTTTTTTAATCAAATCTAAATACCAATATTCTTTTTCTAGATTTTATATATATAAAGATACTTTTCATGAAGTGAGGTGTGAGTGATTACTTACCATCAAAGACCATTAAACTTAACTAACAATGATTATATGATAAATCAATGAGAGCTTCCAACATATAACTTTTGGAAGTTGAAATTACCTCTCTTGATATGCTAACCTAACACCCAAAACACTTAACAATTCAATATCCTTCTTCACTCCCTCTCATTCTATTTATAACAACACACTATTACTAGCTTTCCATTCAAACTCGTATGATCGCTTATCCTTGGATTTACTTCGTTGATATATATAGGTCGAGATATAACATAGTGATCAACAATGACCACAAACAATTAAGAGTGATTGATTCAATTTATGGTGTCTATTTGCTTAGAAATTAATATCTCGTATGTGTTTGTTAAAGTTATTGACGAGCTATTACGATCTATAACTCCTATTCAAACAAGTATATATA
>JBBMEG010000024.1:935444-945631 GCA_037832605.1 Cyclanthera cordifolia
ATGAACTATTTTTTAAATTTTATCAAACCATATACAACACTTAATTATACTTCTTCAAACTATAAGAACTAAATTTTATATTTATCTAAATCATATGATCTAAATTATATATTTCTCCAAATGATATGTACTAAATTTTATATTTCTCCAAATTATATGAAATTTTAAAATTTTAAACCATACAAACGAAACTCTAACTCTCTCTCTTTTTGAATGATAAGAATTAATAATGTATCCTAAAACCAAAAAGAAAATAGAAATAATAATAATAAAAAAAAGCAAATACATATTGAAAAGCACATATAATTTTGTCGAGTTTTCAATCACCCGCCATTTTTTTGTTCTTACTGATTCGAATGGGTTTGTAAATTAGTTAAAAAAAAAAAAACAGGGGTTTGTAATTGTAATTCAAATATCTAAATTAAATAATAGGAGACGGGATGTGATCAAGTCTGTGAAATCCTGCAAACGCCCTCCACACAATTTTTGTTATCTTATTTATTTTTTGTGATTAATTTGAAAAAAAAAATGAAAATTATGCGAAACAGATTTGGGTGCTAACGCTCACCTTGAGAATCCAATCCAAACAATGTGGCCTCTCTCTCGTTTCCCCCAATTTGATGACACCCATTTTGTCTTCATCTTCAATCAATCCTGTCACGTTCTTGCTCTATATTTGTTGTTTGTTTCACCACTCACCATTTCGAGAGCTCAATCTCTCTTTGTTATCCATTTTCATCGCTGCTGATAAGGGTTTGTTCTGTTTCCTTCTCTCTTTTATGCGTTAGTTCTTCTGCAGCTTCTGATTTGGTTTGTTCATCTTCTCCTATCGGGGTTTTTGTTGTATTTCCTGTATGTATTGTTTCTTCTTTGATTTGGGTTTTCTCTAGTTTTTTGTTTCTTGCTGTTCTTAATGTTTATATTATGTTTCTTTGATATGGGTTTGGATTATTTTGGACTGATTTTCATTTCTGCTTTGTGAATTTGCTTTTGCTGATGATGGGTGGGCTTGTTTTCTGTTTCATTCTTTATCAATGGATAGAACTAGAGTGAACTGAATCCGATGTTTATTTGCTGATTTTATTTTATATCATTGTGATTATCTCGATTATTCTCACATGGGACATATTGATCGTTGTTTATTGGTGTTGATTAGAAACGGGGTTCATTTCCTGATTGATGAGTCTTCCTTGGTAATAGTACTCAAACATGCATGGATTAATCGATTGGATTTTTGTTTTTCATGCAGTTCTTGATTGTCTACTCTGTTCTTTGATATTGGTTTGGATTCTTTTCCACTGATTTTCACTTCTGCTCTGTGAATTTGCTTTTGCTGATGATGGGTGGGCTTGTTTTCTGTTTTTGTTTTTATATATCGATAGAATTAAAATGAAATGAACCACTGTGAGTTGACTTAGTGGTTATACAAGATTTTGAGATCAAAGAAGTTATGAGTTCAGTACAAGATGACCATCTACTTAAATAATATCCTATGGATTTCACATCCAACTATAGTAGGGTTATGCGGTATGTTCTATGAAAAAGTTGAGGTGAGTGTAAGCTAGTTCTAGCACTCACGAATAAAAAAACATAGAGTGAACTGAATCTTGTGTTTATTGTTGGTTGATGTAGATTCATATCCTGATATTGATGAGTACTCCTTAGTAAAGTACTCGCACATGTATGGATTAAACGACTTGGAGAATTTAAAGTGGAAAAGTAAAACATGGAAATGCATCTCCTACTGATACTGATGAATACTCCTTATGTTAATTGACTGGTTACTGGTTTACTTCGTTGGTGATGATTATTTGATATGTCAAACACTATCTTAAACATCAGCCATATGTTTATTTTCTGAGTTTCTTCGGGACTCTATGATACAAACCAATTATGTATTTAAATGAAAAGACAACGAAGATAAATATATTATAGAGGGCTAGATGCTTGAACCCTCCCTTTTAATATTACTTTCAAACTATAAATCAATTATTCAATTGACAGCTTTACACGTTTTCTCCGTTTCTGCCATCTCTTATTTATTATTCCATATATTTTTTAGTACAACAATAATACTCAAACTCATGACTTCTAGGTAGAAGATATATACCAATTACAGCTGGATTCATTCCCTTTTGACTTATTAACCCATACGCTTATACTATATGATTTGGCATTCCCATCCTGATTATATTTGGATTGGTTTATCTATTCTTGTTATCAATATGCCCCTTAAGCATTCATATCATACCACTTTTAGCTTTTTAGCCTTTTAGATGAAACTTTCTTGCTCTTGATGAGAATCATTGCTTTATACTTTTTCACTTTTATCCGTACAATTTTAGGACAGTTATGGTATAAAATATTTGTGGTAGTTAAGAAAGTTCAAATTCATATTTCTGTGTCACTTGAATACAGTAACAAGTACTGAAGATGGAGATTACTAATGTGACCGAGTATGAGGCTATTGCGAAGGAGAAGTTGCCAAAGATGGTTTACGACTACTATGCATCTGGTGCAGAGGACCAGTGGACTCTGAAGGAAAACCGAAATGCATTTTCCCGAATTTTGTATGTTCCTTTCCATTCTTAACAGTTATTTTTCCATACAAAGTTAAGGTGTGTTTGTTTGTAGCTTTTATGGGCCTATTCTTTTATAATCATTCTTTAAACAACCTCATCCAAATAAGCTATTACTACAATTCTCCTTCAAAATCACTCAAAATAACGTATGATTTCTAATTACTAAAAAGCATCACTCGTGCAATTATTCATCCAAACACATACTTTTTATCATGTATTTCTCTTTCAATAAAAAGTCACTCAATATGGCGTTGGTGAACTTAAAAATTATGAGTTCAATCCATGGTGCTACCTACCTAAGAATTAATTTCCTACATATATTTTTAACATCCAAATATTTATGATCAGACAGGTTGTCTTGTGAAAATAGTTAAGGTGTGCATAAGCTAGCCTCCATGTTCACGAAAATCCAAAAATAAAACAAAACTAGACAAGTGTTAATATCACCTTTTGAAATGGTAAAGAAGATTTGTGTTAGAAGCACTTTTCAAAATTTTCATGACAGTTAAAAATAGTTTTGTAAATTTTAAAAGTACTTGATAGTGCTCTCAGAGGAAAGCACTTGGTTAATTTTTTTTCTCTCCAAAATTATGAATAAGTATATTTCATGAAGTTCTCTTTTGATCTGAGAATGTGTTCTTTGTTCAGTTTCAATACACTATTTATCTGACAGTTATTGCTAACTCTCGCCGAGGCAGGTTCCGTCCCCGTATTCTAATTGATGTGAGTAAGATAGACATGTCCACGACTGTGTTGGGATTCAAAATTTCAATGCCAATTATGATTGCACCAACTGCCATGCAAAAGATGGCTCACCCTGAAGGTAAAATCTTCCTATCCCAATTGTTAACTCTGTTTCTTATTGCCTTCTATTCAGCTATGCAGTTTCTGTCTTTAAAAATTTCAAAGGATTAAGATAGATTAAACTTGTTGGAAGTTAGTTTGTCTGAGTTTAAGGTGTATGAACTACTTGTTTGGCTTGTAAATCTTTCAGGTTATTCGCAGACTTCTTTAGTTGCATTTCAAGATCAGTACTTAATTCTAAACCATCATGGATTGGCTTAGCCCTAAATTAAGGCATTGTGATACAAATGCTTAGGAATTATGAGTTCAATCTATGAGGACTAATTGCTTAGAATTAATTTCTTTCATGTAGTAAGGTCAAACGATTTGTCTCGTGGAATAATCTATTATGATACCTCCTAACAACTAAAAACTGTAATACATCGATGAAAATACGAAAATTACAAGATAATCCCTAGTGTAAGGCACTTGGAAGTTGGAACATCCCCTTGAGTATCCTAACCCAAGTCCCAAAACCAGTAAACAATTCAATAACCTTCCTAACTCCCTAGCCTTCTATCTATAAGAAGATACTCTCAACTTTTCTATTTAATTACCCTTTATACTATTACTACTAATACTAATATACCCTTTAGTTGGTATGTTACATAGTCGAGGTGCGTATAAACTAATGCAAGCACTCACGGATAAAAGAAAAATAAAACTTAATTTAGATTTGAATGAGAAAATTCAAACATCAAGATGAATTTATGCAATTGAGAAAAGAATTATACTTATTTGGGCTGATATGCTCTTCCATCCCTACAAGGACATTATTTTCATCTAAATGATATTGCTGTTTCAATGCAGGGGAGTATGCAACCGCCAGAGCAGCATCGGCAGCAGGCACAATCATGGTTTAAATCTATTTTTTCCAATCCTAAAATATTATGATTCACTCAAATATTTAGTAGACAAATTTGACTTGAATTAGGAAGTGTGGGATTGGTTAAGAACTTTATTTCTATGCTTGATTTTTGAATTGTTTCAGACCCTTTCCTCATGGGCTACTTCCAGTGTGGAAGAAGTTGCTTCCACTGGACCTGGAATTCGATTTTTCCAGCTATATGTAAGAACAATTTGTTAAGAGTTTGTATTTCATCAGCCAACTATTTACTGCTTCATTTGTCTCAAACATTTGGTCTTAATGTGTTTCATCCGTATTCGTGCGATTGCTTATCCAGGTGTACAAGGATAGAAATGTGGTGGAACAACTTGTGAGAAGAGCTGAAAAGGCTGGTTTCAAAGCCATTGCTCTGACCGTGGACACTCCAAGGCTCGGTCGCAGGGAAGCTGATATCAAGAACAGGTGTGTTTTGATTAAGTCTGCTGATATGTTGAGATATATCATAATCCTTGCCATAAAAGATTTCACATTGATTGATGGCTTTTTGATGCAGATTTACTCTGCCATCATTTTTGACATTGAAGAACTTTGAGGGATTGAATCTTGGCAAAATGGACAAGGTAAGAGTGAAATGTCACTCTGCTCAGTTCTACATTCATCAGAGAATATCCTGAATAATATTTTCTTGAAAAATGGTAGTGATTGTGATATTCTCACAAAACAATACAAATGTAGTTAAATTTTAAAATATTTTCATTTATAACTATTAATATTGTATTGTAAAAAAATACGTGATAATACTCATTAGTACAATAACTATATTTTTTAATTTTTTTAAAGTACTATATTTATGATTATTTTCTCGATTTGAGTAGTTGTGTAAGTTTCCCTATTTTCTTTTCCTACGGGGGTGTTTTTTTATAGGCAGACGACTCTGGACTGGCTTCTTATGTCGCGGGGCAGATCGATCGTACTCTCAGTTGGCAGGTAACTAAAAACGACAATGCAATCGTTGTTGGAAAAAATAAGAAAATATCATTGAGAAAGCTTCTTGTTACATTTACTTACAGGATGTGAAGTGGCTCCAGACCATCACCAAGTTGCCCATTCTTGTTAAGGGTGTAATCACTGCTGAGGACAGTAAGTAAACTAATAATAACCGAGCTCTATTGAATTACGAAGTAATCAAAATACGAACTAACCAAGTAATTGTAGGTACTTAAAATTCCCGAAAACTAAAATACTCGATGATTTACTCGCTCCCCACTCCCTCTATTTTTACCGAATTCTCTAACAAACTATCACATTATTACTAATATACCCTCATATAAACACTATCTTAAACCTATGATGGAAAATATTAAAAACACTACTGAAAAACAAGTGCAATTATAGTTCCAAGGTATGTCATTGGAGGTCCCGGGTCCAAAACTCACAAGTGAGCATAATTGTAAAATCCATTATCGTATCTCCAAGTCTGGGCCTTGGGACGAGTGCAGGTATCCACTGGATATGTAGCGAGCCGAAACTTAGATTCCCAACTATAAAATAAGGGCAATAACATGATTTATTTCATTAGGACGATTTTAGTGTATTCTGATGTTTGGCCTCTAAATTGCAGCAAGGATTGCCATTCAAAGTGGAGCTGCTGGAATAATTGTTTCAAATCATGGTGCTCGCCAACTTGACTATGTGCCTGCAACTATTATGGCTTTGGAAGAGGTACTTAATACACAATTTCACGTCAGTTTTTGTGCTGTGCTGCTCATAATCTAATACTTGATGATTTCAGGTTGTTAAAGCTGCTAGAGGTGAAGTTCCTGTTTTCCTCGATGGCGGTGTTCGGCGTGGAACCGACGTTTTCAAAGCATTGGCCCTCGGAGCATCTGGGATATTTGTAAGTCAGAAAGAACACGTATCACTTGATATCAAATGATCACCCACTTTGCTACTGACTAAATAATCAGTTAACAAGTATCATATTTGATCAATGTTAGATTGGGAGGCCTGTGGTGTTCTCTTTGGCAGCTGAGGGCGAGGCCGGGGTGAGGAAAGTGCTTCAAATGCTGCGCGACGAGTTCGAGCTGACCATGGCATTAAGTGGCTGTCGCTCGCTTCGGGAGATCACCCGCAACCACATTCTGGCTGACTGGGACACTCCTCGCGTAGTGCCGAGGCTATGAGAGGGTTGGCATTGTGAGTATTTGGCAGAGTCTTGAATTCTTGGGGTTCTGATACATAGCATAAGAACCATGTTCTGTTGTGATAAGAAAAGTATTGTAATGTCTTATTGGATGGGATATTACATTCATCTTATATTGTTTCAATGTTACCAACATTGATATGTTAATGTCTTAAGTTGACAACTAGATGTCTTTTTGGTTGCTGGTCTACAGGTAATAAGTAAAAATATCAAATTACTAGTTTAATTACTTCCTAAAATTTTGAAATTATATGCCTATTTACCTTATGAATTATTAAAATTACAAATTTATTCTTAGAATGAAATTCATGGATCTATTCTCTCTCTCTCTCTCTCACTCTCTCTCTTCTTTTTATATTACGAGCACCACTAATTCATAGGATAATGATGAGTTTCGAATTTGAGATCTCGAAAAAAAACATACTCTTGAAGCGTGGGCCTTCAATTAAATGCATTTCTTGTTAGTGACCGCAAAAATAAAATTTCTATTTGACATAAAAATCAAACTAATATACAATAGATCAAATCATTATTATTTTTTTATAAAGGATGAAATTGAAATTTCAATAATCTATTAAGCATAAATTTAAATTTTAGGAGTTCATTAAACACTTTTTAAATTTTATCTTTTAAATTATGAAAAAGGAAAAAAATCCTCCACACATATGCAAAAGGACTTTTTTTTTTTATTATTATTATTTTATTATGTGGCATGATTGAAAGCAATATTTTTCTATTATAAATAAATTTATGAAAAAATATATAATTTTATGTGACTTATAATGATGTCACATAAAAAAATGGTAGAGTTCTCTACTCATTAGCGTATAGAAGAGTTTTACTCATCGATACGAAGAGTTTTACTTATCGAAATGAGATATTTTAGTATAGGCGTTTTTATTTAGTATCATAAAAAGAGAAGATAAATTGAAGAAAATTGATTTTGAAGTTAAAAATAAAAACAAAAAACAAATTACAAATGCAGTTCCTCTTACATCATACTTGAAACCAAAAAACAAAAGAAAATCAAGAATTTGATCTCTATTATATTTCTAAACCCCAAATTTCTTACAATTTGCTCTGATCTATTTCCCCATTAATATTCTTCAATGGTTGTATGGAGAAGTTGCTTGGACTCTATGCTTCCTCTTTTGAAGAAATCGTTGCAGCGATCTCTTCATCGAGTCCCTCGGAGTGGTGGGAGTTCGAGGCACGGGTGATTGTTGTGGTATTGGCGAGGTCGGTTCATTCGAAATCTTGATCTCCTCCATTTCTATTGTTACCAACTTTAAGATCACTCTTGCCTACAATATTCATCCATAAAAACATAATTAGTAGGATATATTGAAATGAAAATATGAATGAAACTAGTTTCAAATTGAGAAGACAAACTATGGATCATCAAGTTTATATCAATGTTGTTTGGTTGGCTGATTTGTTTTTATTTTTATTTTTTTGAATTATTATTATTTTTTATTATTAACATAGCATAGTGACATCCTAAAAATTAAAAGAACCAGACTAAAATTTGTCCATGGAAGATATAAAGAAGACGAATATACATGACAAGTAGCTCGTGAGAGTATAAGATTGCGAGTCTTTCGTTAAATATTTCACTATTATCTAGCATTTAAAAAGTAAAAAAATACTCTAACATTTATAAAATAAATAAATTATTCATTTTATTTCCAATCCATTAATAAATGACTATTGTTTTTACCATTAATCATAAATTTTTCCAAGTTGATTGGATCGTCCGTTTTCTGGTTAAAAATCAACGAAAAAAAGTGCTACGTGGACACAGGCAGTCACAGATCACAGCCACATAATCCAGTACTAGAGCGCCACGTGTTCGAACGAAACAAACAAACTGGGTGCACGAAGAGCCCGTACTACCAATCGTTCAAAACAAAGAGGAAGAGTTGATTTTGGTACCTGAAGCTCCGTAACGTCGGAGACGCAGATCCGACCGTTGTAGAAGATGGTGAGTGGCTGGTTTTGAGATCCGCCGTGATCGGCGACGGATACAGCGGCGGAAGGGTGGTCGGAGGCGGCGACGGGGGTGGGAGAAAGGCGAAGTTCCAAGTTGCAATTTCGCCTCATTCTGAGAGAAGAGTTTGTTGTCATTACAATGTTAAATCTGAATGTGCGAATATGAGATTTAAAGTTTTATTTTTTTTTTCTCCCTCTCTTTATATAATTAGAAAAAAAAGAAAGTGGATTTTGTGAAATTAAAAAAACGGAGGTGGAATATTTATCAGGAGAGGTGGATAAGACGATGTCGTTTTAATGGAGATTAGCACGTGATAAATGTTAATATTGTTTTTGACATTTATTTGATTCAATAATACATATACATATACATATACCTACATATACATATATGTATATATATATATTTATGTATATATGTATGAATATGTACATACATACACGCGCGTCAAGAATGGAAGTAACTTAACGGTATAAATGTAAATTTTTTAACCAATAAACCATTAGTTTGTATCCTCTTAGATGATTATAAATTTTAGTAATAGTTCATTTAAATATGATTTTGTTTGTAGAGAAATTGTGTTATATTTTTCTATTATTATATTATCTACGTCTTACTTGTATTTTTACAAAACTAAACCAAGATTTAAAAGTTAAATAAATAACATTTAAATACTTGTTTTTGCTTATATAATTTGGGTAAAGATCGCACATTTAAGAGAAGATGAAATACATATATAAAAATTTTAAATAAATACTAGTTTAAATTTCAAAAAAAAAAAATGAAGGTCATGTTAGATAACAATTCCGTGTTTTGTTTTTTGTTTTTAAAATTTAAGTCAATAACTACTATTCTAAAATATAATTTTCACGACTTCAATGCCTACATGTTATTTGTCTTTTAAAAACAAAATCACAATTTAAAAGCTAAAAAAAACAGCTTCCAAATATTTGTTTTAATTTGAGAAATTTAATTGAAATTCATATAATTACTTAAAGAAAATACGAGATATATGTAAAGAATTGAAGTTAACGGAGAATTAAATTTTTTTAAAAAAACTAAAACTAAATGGTTATTAGGTAGAAAATAAATACTAATTTTTACATGAACTATGATATTTGGTAATGATGGCAATTATTATTATTATTTATTTTTTTTTTTGTAAAGAAAAAAGAAAAAGGCCGCGTTTGGCGGAAATAAATAATTTGGCATGAACCCCACAACAAAGCGAAAGAAAATATCTAAATAAAGCCTTAGCTTTACAGACAAGTGGATTCCAAAACAATGTGTGTGAGTTTTACACGTGTGAAACACTTTTTTTCCTTCTTCCTTTTATTGCTTATTACTTTTTCCTCGTTTTATTTGTGCTTTCATTCCTTACTAAAGTACGTTTCGCAATGAGGAGATGGAAAAAATAATATTTAAAAAATAAAAAATAAAAGAAAAAAAAATCAAAATAAATTAATGATTGATGAGATAGAAGATTGTGATCAAATAATGGGAAGAAATCCATTATTTTCTCTTTCCAACTCTTTTCACCGCAACAAACACACTTTAAACAAAGTTGAGTTCCATTTTTTTCTCTTGGGTTTAGTATATTTTATATGGATGGAGATTAATTTGTGATAACCAGCTAAATTTTGAAGAGTGATTCAATTCTATAATTTGTGAGATGTTTTCTATTTTTCTCTTTGGTTTAGTATTGTTCGTTGTCGAGAT
>JBBMEG010000024.1:950482-958924 GCA_037832605.1 Cyclanthera cordifolia
ATAAATTTGGTCTCAGGAATTGAAAAAAAAAAAAAAAAAATTTAATTCTTAAAATTTAAAAATCTAGACTTTAATTCTTATGATATTGGAAATTATAGAATTTAATTCTTACCGTTTGAGAAAAAATAAAATTCAGTCACAATTAAGTGCGTACATGTAACTTATGATGCATAAATGATGTTTTTTTGTTCAATCGTTTATCTCACATTCTCTTTATTAAACACATAAATAACTAACTTATGTATTTTTTATTCACTAATAATTATAAGCGACATAAATTATTTTTAAAATTTTATCAAATATTAAGTATATTTTAATTTTTTAAATTATATGAACTAAATTATAGATTTCCACAAATAATAGAACTAAAATTTATATTTTTAAATCATAATTCTAACTTTCCTCAAACTATCAAACACTAAATTTATAATATATATACACTTGTATTTACAAGACAACTTATATAAAAAATAGTAAAAAAAAAAAAAATTCTTAAAAGAGATGATTATAAACAATTGTTAATTGCTGAGTCAAATTTATAATATTTATTAGTTTTCTATTAGCTTTATTTATTTATTTTCATCAAGAAATTTCATAAAATTAGCAATCTTGTCTCCTTAGTATGGAGAAAATTAAAATAATATTTTTTAAAATTTCCATTTTCATTCTTTTAGTTAGACATTTGGTTTAGTATTAGAAATAAATATAGTTGAATTTTCTCTAACATTTAGTATTTAAATGTTAGTATGATTTATTACGATATTTATTAGATATAATTTAGGAATTGTTAAACAAACCTTTTGAGACTTGTTATTTGATGTATTATTATTATTGTTATTATTATTATTATTTGCGTGAGAAATTAATTACAAATTATAAGTCTCACATCTTTCTTAAATTTATCATTTGGTTATGTTTTTTTCTGTTAAGATGAAGAATTTTGATAACATTCTTGTTTTCTATTTATCGTTAATATTTATTATTATTATTATTTTTTTTTGAAAAACAAGTTTGTTTGATAACCATTTTTATTTCTTGTTCTTAATAATAATAATTATTATTATTTTAAACTTAAGTTTCAAATCAAGTCAAATGGATAGTTTTAATTAAGTTAAACTCATCGAAACAATTAAGTAAGTTAAATGGATAGAAAACTAATGAAACTTTGAAATATTCAAAAGTTTGATATAAATGGTAGAATTTACTATCGGCAACAAATTTCTTTATAAAAAATTGATTATGGAAATAATGATTATTTGTGTTTGTAATTGATTATTGAAGATAGATTATTTGTGTTTGAGATGAATAAAATAATTATTGAGAAAAAAAATGATTACAGTAAGTGTAAAAAATGCTTATGATAGAAAATGAGATAATGATGCAAATTAATGATTCTAAAATGCTCAAACAAAGATAATAATTCACATTTTCCTGGTTATGGGAGTTTTCTTGTAGGCTTGGTAGGCCCCTTGGTGCGATCAAGCCTAAAATGGTCAAAGTGCGCTAAGACCCAAGCCTGAAAATCCCTAAGAGAGGCTTTAGGAGGTCCTTGAGTGGCAATTGGCATAAGCACACAAGGGATCGAGAAAGGCTTGACCTGAACTTGAGGGGGTCTGGAAAAATCAAACGTAGGCCATAGGAGTTGGGTAGATCTCGACCGTAGTCCCATATGAGTCGGATAAATCCTGACTCGAGACCCCACATGGATCTGCCAACTCTCGATGTGGGCCCATATGAGTTGAGTACCATATTCGAGAGTAGGATCCTATTCACCTCGGGAATCCATTATTCTCAATCTTCATCCAATTTAAGCCCCCCCTCCCCCTCCCCCCTTTAGCTCCTGGACGTCGTGGACCCCGGCCCACGCGGCCATTGGGTTCACATCCCACATGGCCCACAAATCCAAAATCTCCTCAAGAGATCTTTTGGAATTGAGATAATTCAGGCAAAATGGGAAGAGAGACGCATATAGTTTCCCTATAAGATGTGAAAGAGGATTTAGACGAAGTAAGTTGTTATTCTTAAACACCTTACCGTTGATGTCTAACATTTTTTTTTTTGAATTTAATACAAAATTCACAGATTGATGAAGGCCAAACTTTTGATATCGACGATAAACGAGGCTATTGAAAATCTATTGGAATTGGTGGAAATGGGTCGGTGGGAAATTCTAATTTTTTTTAATTTTTTTTTATTTAAATTTTGTGCATTTGATTGATAGTTTTCAATAGTCAAAAGTGGGAGAGTGGAATTTAGAATTGGAAAGGAAAAATAAGAAAGGGAGACTTTTGTAGACTTTTAGACAACCTACGACAAAGGGCAAGTGTTTGTTATTTTTGTTCCCTAAATTAAACCTATGGCTAACATTTAATGTTCGGCAAATTATTATTATTATTTATTTATTTATTTTCCAAAATGACTTATTGGATTTTGTAACCACTATTGCTCTAATAATACAATCAAAATAGATATGATCTCTTTTCACTTGATAGACACTTTGTCTACATATATATATATATATATATATATATATATTTCAATTTTGTCTTCTTATTTTCTATGAAAATTCAAACATATAACCTAATTATTAAATTATAAGTAATATAATTGAAATTTGTTTTTTTTTTAATCTTTTCTCAATCATTATATATTTCTCCGTCTCTTCCAATCAAATCTAACAAAAATAACAAATTATTTACAAAATAATAAATTGTGCTCTAAAAATAAGTAATGTATATGTAATTTTGTGTATGAATAATGTTTTATTTAATCAATTATTTATGTCACATTTTCATCATTGATGTTGGGATGCAAACAAAGTGTATCACTTAGGAAAGATCATGAGTATATAAGTAATGACGATCATTTCTATTAATGTGAGATCTTTTGGATGAAACCAAAGTCAAAGGAAATATGAGAGTGTATGTTCAAAGTGGACAAATAAATTTTTGGAAATTTGATGTGGGTAACACATTTTATAGGGTATTACAATTATAACACAAATGTTTCTAATATTCATGTATAGCAGATTTCTTAAATTTTTTTCCCGAATTTCTAGTTTTATCCCTATTCCTGCGTCTTCCTTTTTATTTTATTTTTTTTTCGATGCAAATAGTTTCACAAGGGTGAAAGGTGACCGCAAGTACTGGCGTGGGTCCCTGGAAAGGGACAGTGAAAGAGGTGTCCGGTCAAAACAGAGCAGAACAAAGATGGAAGGGAGGATAGGTAATTTTTGATCGACGATTCAATCACTTAACACATGCATCATATCAATTAGGATTTTAAAATACGTACCGATTAAGCATTTGAAATAATAGATAAAGTGATTGAGAGATCTGAGAGTTTTATGGAAATCGAATTAGAGAAATGAAATCGATCGATTAAGAGAAACATAGAAAGTATTGATCGACTTCAATCACCAGACTGACAGACTTCAATCACCAAACATACCGACTTTAATCACTAGACTGATCGACTTCAATCATTGAACTGATTGACTTCTATTAGTTTTTGGCCTAGAGACCTCCAAAAAAATTTGTTATAAATACAAATAATTTCAAAATGTGATGTACACTAAATATTTATGGTTTTTAAATATACATGCAAAAGCCACTAAATTTTTAATGGTTAATTTAAGAAGAAATCACATACTATTTAAAACGGTACAATATTCATGAAATTTAACTAAGTGTTTGGTTAAATAATAAACTAATATCCATAACTAAGATAAGGGAATCTCTTGAATGAGATTTTGAAGTAGTATTTCTAATTTGGATTTATAGAACTCCTAAAAAAACAACATCCAAACAAGTTTTTGATTGCAATTATTACTTCTAAATACTTAAAATAAATCGTTATTTTAAATACTCAAAAACAAGTTTTTGTTTGTAATCATTGCTTCTAAATACTCGAAATAAAATTTCATTCTAAAAACCAATTCTAAATATTCTTAAAAACTACATACAAACAAGTTTTTGACTACAATCATCATCATTAGTTCTAATACTCAAAATAAATTCTCGTTCTAAAAACTAATTTTAAATACTCTTAAAAACTACATACAATTTTTTTTTTTATTGCAATCATTACTTCTAAATACTAAAAATAAATTCTCATTTTAAATACATATTATAAATTCCAAAATTCCTAAATCAACAAAATCCTAATTAAACTATGCACAAGACGTAGTAAAAAAAAAAAAAAAAAAAAACACACACACACACAGATATATATATATATACACACACACATACACACACATGGTAATTTTATTGATTAAATGGTAAATTATAAATTTAATCCTATAGTTTCGTAAGTTAAAAGTTTGTTCTTACTATTTGAAAATCTAGACTTTAATACTTATGGTTTAGAGAAATATAAAATTAAATTTTTATGATTTATAAAAAATATAGAATTTAATCCATATCGTTTAAAGAAATATAATTTAGTCCCTATAGTTTGATAAAATCTAAAAAATAGTCAAAATTATTCGTTAGGCGAATTAAGTACGTAAATGTGATGTATGAATTATGTTTTTTTTTTTTTCAATTAATTACATATCTTATACTCTCATCATTAAACACATAAATAACTAACTTCTACCTATTTTATTGACAACAATTACGAATGATAAACTATTTTTTAGATTTCAAACTTTATACACTAAATTCTAATTTTTTAAATCATAGAAACTAAATTGTAAACTTTTCTAAACTATAAATATTAAATTTAGATTTTGAAACCATAAACACTGACATCCATTCATAGTGAACTTGATCGTATTTAAAAAAGAAAAAAAAACCATATTTATCTAAACTGAGATAATTCTTACTATATTTTCTTTACTTTCTTAATAATATTATTCTCCCTACGAAAATAAAAATAAAAATCCCAATCAGTAATAAAATTCAGGACATGCATGGTTAATGGAAAATTGGGGAATGAAAATCAATTAAAATTTACCTCATATTCAAAAGATTTACCTTAAAATATTTTCCCCAATCTTACATTCTATTTTTTTTTTCTTTTTTTTTTAATGACTCAACAATTTGTTAAACTTAGATATCAATGGTCCAACTCTAAAGTGTGATACAACCGCGTGGAGTAGAAGGCCTGTCGTGAACTTCTTTTTTCGGAGAAAAAGTAATGAAAAAATTTGGAGAATAAGCGTTGGCTAATTTTGTGCCACCAGTCAGGGTAATAGTACAGAAAATGCAAGTGTTATTCGAAATGATTGGGCGTAAAGCGTTTGTAAATGACTTTTTAAGTCCGCCGTCAAATTCCAAGATTCAACCCTGGACAAGTGGTGGAAATTACGAAGCTAGAGTATGGTTGGGATAAAAGAGAATTTTCGGTGGAGCGGTGAAATGCGTATAAATCTTAAGACCAATTCTTGAATCTGAAAATTATTACGAAGAATACACTCTCAACACCCAAATCAAACATTTTTCCAAACGACCTTATGTATTTCGCTAGTTATTCAAGATTCTCGATTGTAACCAAACATGCCCTTTCTCGTGGGGAAACATGACCTAATATTTTAATGCAAGATCTCTCCGAAACAAACTTATTCAATTAGTGGATTCTTTGAAACAGCATTAGAGAAACGAAGTTATAAAGTAGAGTAAATCCATAAAAATTTTATTATTATTATTATTATATTTTTTATACAGAGAAAACAAACAGTAGCAGAAACAGAAAACCAGCTGAGCTCCAAATCTACCGAACTGTCCAAAAGCTACAAGCTGAGTTTCTCTTCAAATCATTCACTCAAAAAATAAACCCCCACCCAAAAAAAAAAAAAAAAAAAAAAGAAGAAAAAAAGAAAATCCAGTTTTCAAATGCTAATCGGAGAAATTCCGGGGACCTATCTCTAAGCATCCCTCTGGTAATTTCTTCATCGATTTTGTTTGTAACGGAATTAAAATTTAAGCTTGATTTTTCAAATTATTTGCTTCCACAAATGTTCCATGAAATCCATACGGCACTCTCGATGGCAATTTCACAGTAGCTTCCACTGTCAAATCCATGGCGTTCACAATTTGCAGCTCCGATTTCCACGTCATCTCGTCGTGAACAAACGCCAATATGTAGCCATCGTCTTCAACCTCTGAATTCACCCCCGACGGTAAGAAAAACGGCTCCCCGCCGAATTTCCGGCCGCCGTAAATGTGCTTTTTCACCTCCCCTGTTTCTAAATCAACCTTCGCAAATCCACTTACTTTCGGCCACGGCTCTGCAATTGCTAAATATGCGTAACGGGTTTTCCTCCCTAATCGATTTCTGTTGACCATTCCGGCTTCCAGATTGACTTGTTCATTCTCGTCGGAGATAATCGGGCGGCGCGTGGATTTCCCTGTTTTCAAATTCAGGCGAATTTCAGATAGGACGCTTTTGAGATTCTCGTCGCACTCGTTGAAGATGGAATCCGGCGGCGTCATGCACGATCCGATCACCACCACCTCCCCCGTCTCCGGCTCCTCCCAAGCATTCCACAAATGAAAACAGAACGTCTCCGGCGAGTCCACCCAGATTAAATCCTTCGAGTCAGTGGCATTTTTCGGGAGGATTCCGAATCGGGATTTCTTGTTTTTGTCGTAGATCACCGGAGATCCGCCTTTGACCATTTCTTGAAGCTTGAACACGACTTGTTGATCGGGGATGACGACGAAATTCTCGGTGATTGCGAAATCGTGCATCATCGTCGGCGTCGGAATTGGGATTTCGACGTCGTCGGATTTCACTCCGTCGCCGGAGAATCGGAAGTATTTGAGATACGGTTTCGAAACGACGTCGTAACTGAGCGCGTGGAGTTCTTTCGTGACTGGGTCCACTTTCGGGTGTGCGATCATTGTGGATTTAAGTTGCGTGTTGAAATCGTAACGGCCTACAGTTTCTAAATCACCTGCGCGCGTGATTCTCACGTGATACGGCAAATCGTCTTCCGACATCGCCAGCAGCCGGTCGTTGAAATAAACCAGACCGGCGTTCGCCACGCCGGTTCCGTGTTTGTGGTCGACTAAACCGAACAGCCCACGAGCGTAGAAAAGAAGCAGCCGAGCGATGCCGGAGTGGCCGTGGAGTTCGCCGATCGCTTTTGGAAAAACCGGGCGGCCGAGTTTCCGTTCTTGAACCAACCGTTGTGTTTCGGTGAACCGGCAGGCGTAACTGGCGGAGCCGTCATTGATGGAGACGGCGTGGACCATGCCGTCGCCGTCGAAGAGGTGGTGACCGGCGGTGGGTTGGAAGAGGGGATTGGCGCCGTTGCGGATGTAGACGCCGTTAATGCAGTCCGGAATTGCGCCGGTGACGGGAAGGTGATGTTTGACGGGCTGTTCCGGCACCGGAGCGAAATTCCCGGCGATTTGAATTTGTGGGTCGGCGGTTTTGGGAAGTGGGTGTTTAAGTTCGTGAGAAAGTAAGGCGGATTCGACCATATCCAACGCCATGGAAGCAGTTTTTTGAAGGAAATTGAAATTGGGAAGAGAAGGTTTTTTGTTCTCATCTCTATGAATCAATTTCTTGGGATTGTAAGTGGAAGTTTGATTGGGGAAGTGAAGAACAGAGGGTGAGTGAAGAGCAGAGTGAATATAAAAATTGGATTTTTGAGTGATTTTGACATTTTTGAAAGGAATTGAATTGTGGGTATGATTTGAAAACCCCAATTCAAAGATTGAGGAGGAAGAAGAAGCCGCCATGGGGGTGGGTTTGGATTAATGATGAATTTACAGGCGTAAATTGAAAGAGAAATTATGAATTTATGGAGAGAAAGAAATTAAAAAAAAAAAGAAGTAGAGAAAGAAAGAATTGGGAATTTGAAGAAGAAAGGGAGTGAAAAAGAGGGTATAAATAGAGGTGGGGGCAGTGATGGAAAGAGAAATAAAGAGGTCCACTTCAGACATCTTGCACAACACCACGTGGCTGTTTTGTGAAAATGGCACTTGGGTTTTCTCATTCAAACCTATTACCCCAAAATATACCCTTTTTTTTAATTTAATTTATTTTTATTATTAGATGTTGCAATAATTCAATCGACATAATTGTAGTTATGATGAGAGTATAATATAAGTTCAAATCATAGTGGTTAAACTAAAAAAAAAATGATAAGAGGTATATATATATATATATATATATATAGGATATATTTAATGTGACGGAAAGAATTGGTGAAAAAAGATATCTCTTCTCATTGTTTAGCTGACTAACTTCTATTTCATCGTCACTAATTCATTTTTACATTTTTTTCATTTATCTCTTCATTACCCTTCTGACCATAGCTAAACATGTCTTAAGAGAATGACAATGACAATGACCGTGATTCTTGAGGATGATTGGGTTTTCAGAAGAGAAAGAGAGGAAGAATTTAACTTCTTGTTTGTTTTTAATACATCACAACATTTCTTCGTATCTTCCTTAACCTCTCATTAACTTTTCTCAAAAAAA
>JBBMEG010000024.1:989443-1001548 GCA_037832605.1 Cyclanthera cordifolia
TACAAACGCATCATTAAATATTTTGCGATTTAATATTGTATTCACTACATATAGTCGTAAAAAGTTAATCAAACACTAAAAGATTCATATATATTTTTAAAAAAATTTAAGATGATATTAGAATCATACATTTAATTTATGAAAAGTAATAATATTTTAATACCTAATACCAAAAAGTGATATAAAAAGTAAGCTAGAGTGGGGCTACAAAGAAAAAGGAAGTTGGTCCCATGCATTTATAATCATATAATTTTGAGTACCAACTTGTTGCATGTGTACGAGCCAAGCCAGAACAACACTCTCATTCATAAAAGCCACATTGAAACATTCGTGGCGTGCACCATTTGACTCAGTCAACTCCCTCCACTTTTTCAAACGGTCAACTCATTTGACCTCTCTCTCCCCCTCTCTCTATACTATATAAAACCCACACACAAACAGAAACAGATCATACTATAATCTCACACTTTATTTTTTATTTTTTTTATTCTCTTAACAAGAATTTTTACACATTATTTTATATTATATATATATAAAAAAAATGGCGAACTCAAGAGCGGCCGCGGTTCCAGTGAAAGTGGTGCAGATTGAGTACCACCATATTCAGACAGATGTGTCCAATTTCAAGTCCGTCGTTCAGAGCTTCACCGGCATGAATTCCTCCGCCATGTACGACGGCGGAGATACCCGCAAGAGGCGGCGCGTGGATGAGAGAATTATTAATAATGTTAAAAACCGGCGGTTGGAAGAGATTGGTGAAAGTTGCATAATTGATACGGCGCCGTTTCTCCAGAGTGCGTCGTTTAAAGACTTGGATTTCTTACTCAAACTCGAGCTCCCTTCCATGGAGGATCTCAGCTGGATTTGGGCTGATTAGATTTAGAATTTATATATATATATATATATATATATATATTTATTTATTTATATTTATTTATTTATTTATTTATTTTTTAATTTGAAATCCCAGGCCTTGTATTATTCTTGATTTTTTGGGGTCACATTGCCCTTTGGCCTTTGGGAAGCATTATTTAATTTATTGTTATTCAGTGTGTTATTTTTTTATTGTTTTGGTGGAAAGAAAAAGAGTCAAAATAACCGCATATAAATGAATTATTATGTATTCAAACGAGTCATTAGTATAATCGAAAACAAAAGACTGTTGAGAGAAGCCCAAAAACTTATTAGTTATTTAATGGCCCATATTTTGAAATAATAATAAAGCCCAATCACTTAGCTGCTAAACCAAATCAAATGTTGTGAACCAAACCGGTTTGTTTGTTTGTGAACAAACTTTGGGTTCGAAATGAATGGCCAAGATGAATTTGGTAGATAAGACATTCGTTAAGATTGCCACATCATTATGTCTTGCTGTCTTGGACGTCTTCCGTATGTGCAATACATTGATTCCCATTAACCCTACTCGATCAAAACTGACACTCTTTTCTTCGTGCGCTTCATTTTGCCTCTTTCAGTTCTCTGTAACGATTGCCTCTTTGCTTCACTGTGATCTCTATGGTGATAGTGACGATTCTGGCAGTTTCACGCTAGAATCGTTGCTTCCTCGTCGATTACTTTCTTGGTATTTCAAAGTTGGAGCAAGGATTACAAAAAGGACTTGAACCGCATGCAAGTTCTCTTTTTTGTATTACTTTTTTTTACTTTTTAAGTTTATTTCTAAAAAAACTGATGAGTTTTTTATTGTAAACAATTTTTTTTTTTTATTGTAATCATTACTTTTAAATACTCAAAATAAAAGTTTATTTTATATATTAATATTACATACACTTAAAGACTACCGAAAAAGTTGAGTGTTTATGAGAGGAAATAATATCCCAAATTCACACGTATCACTGCTTATCTATGTGGAATGGGCCGATTCTTACGCTAGGCCCATCAGTAAGGCCCATCGATATTATATTCCGAAAGCCCATATTAATAGACATCCATCCTACAGGGCGTTACAAATTTTCAATTAACCCTTATTATTGTATGGTAACTGTATGTAGTTTATAGTTAAGTTGGATTACTACCAAACAAAGGCTGAATAATAATTTAATTAAAGGATTAAAAGATTAAAAAAGGTTCAATTTTTTTAAACTGAAAAATAGAAGAGTTAAAATGTGCCCATTCCTTTTCTAATCATATATATAACACAAAGTGAAAACGAAGAAATTTCTATATTGATATGATATTATCTATTTTTGAGTAAAAGTTTACATGATTTTATTTTTTGTTTCTCCCAAAAGTCATCGTATCAGTAGAGATGATTGTCTTCCACTATAAATTCATGATCTTTCTATTAATTAACCAGTGTGAGATTGTACTTTTGTTGGAATACTCACCTGGTAACAAATGTCTCATATTGATAAGGTGAATGTTCTTTAACATATGAGATGGATGTCACACTATGTAATTTCTAATATGGTATTACGGGTTATTGACCCCCAAATTTCGGGTACCCACTAAACCTAAACACGTAATGAACTAATAGATCCTAACTTAAAACATCAACAATAAACAGTCAACATATCAATAACGGTAGAGTAAACGTATGGGGTGACAATCAAATTCCTATTCAATTTAAACCTAACCCTATTCGCCGTTTATTTAGAATTTATACGGTTTTCAAAATCACGTCCAATGACGTCGAACCCACGTGGCAACTTTATAGAAATTAGTTGGGTGGTTGTATTCTTATAAAATAACTCACAATTCTACAAAAAAAAAAAAAGAAAAAAAAAAGAAATAGCTAAAATATTCAATCTTGCTTTTCATACCCTTTTATTTTATTTTATTTTCTCATTAGCTTATCTTATCAACATATCTAAAGCCTTTGAAATTATTAAGAAAATTTTATCTTCCCACGTGGAAAATAACCTAAATATATGAAAAATAGATAAATTGGAAAATAAACAAATAAATAAATATAGCAAAAAATATTAATTAGATGCATTGCATATGTATTTTGTATATTGTCTTTGGGGCTGCAACAAAGGCATGAAATGTCTATTCAAGCTTTAGATTTTCAAAGATTTAACTTTCTTTTGCACCAAAATTTGCTTTTTGGCTTAAAAAGAGAGAATGATTCTTGTAAAATTTAAAAGGAAGAGAAAAAAAAAATCTCACCTTTCTCACACATGAATCTCCCTTTCTCTTTTCCTCCCCAGAGAGTTTACACTTGACCACTTTAAATAAAGTTTAATTATAATCCTATTACTATACAAATTTTCTTTTATTTAAATAATTTTATAAGAAATTAGTACCATTGTTTTCGTGACTGTCTGGGCCAGCTAGCACTAGTTTAGATGACCACCCTAGATTGAATTCATCCACTCAAAACTCTTGTTGACCACTATATCACTAGTTTAGCTAGTACTATATAGACTATCCGGACTAACTAGCGCTAGTCAACATTTCTTATAAGAGAAATGATTTAAAATACAATTTTGTATCAAACATCAATTAAAAAATAGCAACACTTTTATTATTTCAAAAAGAATAAAAATAGTAATAATAGTAACCCTTTTAAGAGTTTACAAAAAAAAAAAAAAAAAAAAAATTGTAACACATGGGAATTATTTATTATCTTCAATATTATCTATATATATATATTTTCTAGATCAATAAATCAAAAAGTAAATGATTAACAATATCATATCTTGTACTTATAAGGTTACAAGTTCAAATCTTTCCTTTCTTAATAATATTATAATTAAAAAAAAAAAAGTAAATTATTCAAACTCATACTTATTCGATTAGGTGCATGCATGCATTTATGTCAACTTCAATATTTATAGTTCAATAGTTGATATGAATGGATAATTTACTTACCTCTCTCTATCTATTTTATCGTCTTTCAAGTGAAAGTGCTTCACCAAGAACACGCTTTCTACAAAAATAAAAAATAATATAATCTTTTATGAAAAGAAAAATCAGATAAATTGAATTAACAATTTAGTCCGTGTACATCGCAAGATGCTTTCTTAATTTTTCTTAATTTATATATTTTTTTAATTAACTTTTATGTATAGATTAAACCTATAGTTTTTATATTTGAAATGTACGAAAAAAATAATTCTACATGTGACACATAACGAGCATACTTTATTTGACCTTATGAAATTAAAGGACTCGTGTATTATTTATGTTCTCATGGATTATATATATTACGAAAGCAATATGAAAATTGAAAGAACTTTACACATCCGTTTTCTCTTGTAGTTTCCACATCCTTATCCAAATATATCAAAAGGTAATTTAAAATGTAATTACTTTATATAAACATTTATCCTTCAAATACAGCCACTAACTAATAAATTAATTAAAGAAAAACCCTTGTTTTGTATTTTAATTGTAAATTAATATATATAAATTATTTTTCCAACCATCATTATCTATTAAATTTGACCCATTTGGATTCTTCTCAAAATTAATTGGTGATGAAAGAAGTAGTTCACTCTATGATCTTATAAATACTATAATATTTTTTCACTTTTCTATTGTAGAACAATAGTGATATCATCGACACGTCTCGTCTAAATGATGTCTCTTTCGAGTTCATTAATTTTGAGTTGGATCTCATTTAATTTCATTCTTACCAAAATAATACTTATTTAGGTTTAATAGAATCTGATAAAATATTAGAATAATGTGAACATCTATCTTAAAATAAATTAATGATGAGAAGAATAACTTATTCTATCTTATAAATATGAGAATATTTATTCGTTTGTGTAGGACAACAGTGAGATTCTCGACCATTTTCAATTTTACCATCAATTAATATATTCAATTATCTTTTCTCATCAACTCATTAATTAAAAACTCTTATTGTTAAACTTTACTTCACCACTTTAATTTGTCTTTAATCCCTATTAGGCCACCTATATAGCTTAATTAATGAATGTGGCGAATCATCTTAGTTAAAACCTTCCTTTTTCGTCCCTTACGTGTACAGAGGTTGGCTTATTTAAAATCAAAATACTTTTTTTGTTTCAAAAAAAAAAATAAAAAAAATAAAAAATACTTTTAAATATCTAATTTGATTCTTGAGACGTGATATCAAATTCTCGAAATGTGTATATTAAAATCATTTAAAATTAAAACAGACAATTTCAGTAAAATAATACGTTGAGACGTGGTCCCTTTCCTTGGGTAATTTTTATAAATGCAGTAAAAGTATCAAGTCTGAGCCTTGAGACGTGATAACGAGCTATTTATCAAAAAAAAAAAAAGGTTACTTTATTTGAATAATGGCCTTCTTTATCCATTATTTTCTAAAGTTGGCTTACTTTATTTCAATACTGGCTTTCTTTGTCCATTATTTTCTATGGATTATCTCTTAATTATTAACAATTAGTTTGAACAAAGCCATACAGGTATATGTCTAAAGTGGACAATATCATATTAATGTGGAGATTCGAGTAGGATTGTCATCCTTAACAATTGGTATCAGAGCCGTGCCTCATTTTAACCGTGTCAGTAGAATGCCCCGGTGTAGAGCAAAGACGTTTGAAGCTCGGAGAAGAAAAAATTGTGGTAGCTTTACCAGGTTGGTTGAATACCTTCACGAGAAGAGGAGTTTGGTCTGGATATGTGAGCTAGACAAATTGACTAACTGGGTACCTTCACGAGAAGAGGAGTTAGTCGGACATAATATAGTCGTTATGAAAATTCGTGCTATCAGACCAACTGAGTACTTTCACGAGAAGAGGAGTTGATGTGCCTCCCCTTTAGACAGATTGACTATATGTGATGAGAGCTCGATCTTTGTTCGAGGGGAGGGATATAATCCTCTAGTGCCGAATGCTGAAGACGAAGACGAACACATAGAAAGGTTTGGTGGGACTTTGTTCGAGGCCAGAGAGCATTGTTGGGGATGCAAACAAAGTGTCCCACATCGGTTAGAATAGGAGAAGATCATGGGTCTATAAGTGTTGACAAACATCTCCATATGAGGTTTGCGGATGTATGCCCAAAGTGAACAATATCATATCAATGTCAAGATTCGAGTAGGGTTATGTACTCATCCTTAACCTTAATAAGTTTTTCTTCAACAAAAAGTTACCTCTAGTTAGATCATGTAATCCAAGTCTAATACAATAAACATGTTTGATTTTGAAAAAATAAAATAAGAAATTGAAACTTAAAGATAAACTAAGTATAGTTTTAATCTATACCAATTTTATATATACCATTATATAAATAATTATTTTTTACATCATAAGATTATATCACTTTCATAAATATCAAACCAATATAATCTCAAAGTCCCTCTCCACCATTGCTTTCCATGTGATGGCCATGCAAATTTTAAATGTAATCAACATTAAAGGAAGTCAACTATATGGTAATGAGGTGCACTATCCTTTAAATAATAAAACATTACCCAATCTATTCTTTATGGAGATTGAATCATTTCCACAAAAACTATATAAATATGAAAAAAAAGGTCCATTGTACCTTCCAAAACCAAAGAATCTTTTTCATTTGTTATTTTTCCCTCTAATCAAAGTGTATTTGTTGATTAAAAAAAATTAATTAGAGCTTGAATGATGAATGATTCAATGTATAATTTTTAAGATTATGAGTTTGCATATTCTTTTATCTAAAAATAGTTTTGATTTAAAAAAGTGTACATATATAAATGTAAATTTTATGTCAAAATATCATTTTTAATCTTTGTACTTTACCATGTTTTCATTTTCGTTTCAAAACTTTGAAGTGTTTAATTTTAATTTAACTTAAAAAGTTAGTGTAAAAGAAAGTTTTCTTCTTGTTTTTTTTTTAAAAAACTCTATTAGATTTTTCTCTACAAAATGTTTGGAATCATGAAAATTTGTTCATTTAGTATTAAGATTGTTAATGGTATTGTACAAATTTTGGTAAAAATTAACTTAATACATAGATCAATTTTAAATTTTTATAGATAAAAAGTGACATCACTTAATCCTATTATGATAGGGATAAAGTTTTTGGATTTGATGTAGTAAGAGGTGAGATTTGGTTGTTGTTTTGTGTTTTATATAAATTTTATTAACGAACTTTTATAACAATTCTTTAAATTTCTTATACATACAAGCTATTATTATAATTTCTTTTTTATAATCACTCAAAATAACTTTTCATTTTTAAACGTTCAAAATAAATATTTCACAAATTTTCAAACAAACACCCCATATGTTTGGTCGGAGCCTTGTTGAACTTTTCTCCAATTGCTTGTATATGAAGAAAGAGAGAGAGAGGCTTTAGTGGCCCCATTGATGATGTGAGACCTGTAAAAAGAAATTAAATTGAATTTAAAAAAAAAAGTTTCTTCATAAAAAAAAAAAAAAAAAAGAAAAGAAAAAAAAGAAAAAGTTTCTTGACACTCTCACTTTTTCTAAAAGGGCATTTCCCATTTATATATACCCATTATTACACCCAAAATTAATCCCAACCCACATTCCCAATGCAAACTCTTCCAAACAAAACATTCCCACAAAAGCTTTCCAAACAGATAGATACCAACATTTTTCTTGACTCTCACCCTCTCTCATTGCCAATGAATATCTATTTTTATTTTTTATTTTTTCTCACATTTTCAGGTATGTGGAGATAATTAAATATTCTTCAAGTGTTATTTTCTTTCCTTTTTTTATTTATTTTTTATTTTATTTGGTAATATTTTTTTTAAATTTTGACAGGAGTTAAATCTCTAGGTATTAATTATGGTCAAGTTGGTGATAATTTACTACCACCAGATAAAGTTCTTGAGCTATTAACTTCTCTAAGGATCTCAAAAGTAAGAATTTATGACACAAATCCTCAGATATTAACCACATTTGCCAACTCCAAAACCGAGCTAATTGTGACCATTGAAAACGAGATGCTATCTCAACTCATGGACCCTCAACAAGCAGTCCAATGGGTAGCAACACACATCAAGCCCTACTTCCCGGCTGTACGCATCACCGGGATAGCGGTCGGGAACGAGATATTCACCGGGACGGACACCGTGCTGATGGAAAATCTCGTCCCGGCGATGATCAGCATCCACGGTGCATTGGGGAAGCTCGGGTTAGGGTCATACATTCATGTCTCAACTCCAACATCCTTAGCTGTTCTTGAGGAATCATTCCCTCCTTCAGCTGGTAGCTTCAAACCTCAAGCCTCAAATTACATTTCACAATTTTTGCAATTCTTGTCAAGCACAAAGGCACCATTTTGGATCAATGCATATCCATATTTTGCATATAAAGATAACCCTAATTTAATATCTTTAGATTATGCACTTTTAAATCCAATGGCTAATATGGTTGATCCATCCACTAAGTTGAATTATGACAATATGTTATATGCTCAAGTAGATGCAGTTATATTTGGAATGGCAAGATTAGGGTTTGATGGGATTGAGGTTAGGGTTTCCGAAACGGGGTGGCCGTCGAAAGGGGACGTCGACGAAATTGGAGCAACAGCTGAAAATGCAGCAATTTACAATAGGAATTTGTTGAGGAGACAATTGGGAAATGAAGGGACTCCTTTGAGACCTAATATGAGACTTGAAGTTTATCTTTTTGCATTGTTTAATGAAGATATGAAGCCTGGACCCACCTCTGAAAGAAACTATGGTCTCTATCAACCTGATGGAACTATGGCTTACAATGTTGGCCTTTCTGCCTTGTTGAGTTCTTCTTCTTCTTCAACCTCTTCTGCTTCCATCTCTCTAACTTCTTCAGCCACAAAGGTACGTAACTCAAATTTCTGCCTACTTTGCACCTCATTCGTATAGATTAGTAATGTGTCAAATCTTCAATTTATCATTTCTCTCTCATTAGTCATATCATCATATTTTATAATATGATACGTTATTATCTACACAAATAATTAGAAGTATGCACCAAAAATACCTCTTCAAAAGTTGGCAAGTTATGTTCTTTATAAAATTAAATAACATAATATAAATAAATAAATCAAAATCATCATTTATTTCTCTTTCTTAAAAGGGGATTTGGTTGGTAGAAAAGTTAATCTCTATCTAAAATATGTTGTTTTGGAGATATCAAATTTGAAATTCTCATAATGAAATTATTAATAATATTTATTGTCTCCTAAATTAAAATCTTGGGTATAAGAAGGTGGAATATTAAGTCAAAGGGGTTAATCTATAGGTAGGCAAATCAATCCTATTTCTTAAGTGTAACAAAACAAACATTTCTCCTTAAAAATTACGAAAGTTGTAAATAATTGTTATATTAATAAATAATTTTTAGTTGTATACTAAGGGCATGCATGAATAAAGAAGAAATGTGAGGTAAATTTTTTTTCATATATTTATTTAGTATAATAATAACAATAATAATAATAATAACTACTTCCTTCAATTCCATGTTTTTAACTCTTCATTCGAACTCTTTCTCTAAACAGTATTATTCAAATAAAGTTTGATCGTAACCATTTTTAAAATTATTATTTTTCTTATAAAGTTTTCAATGGTTTTTGTGCAACTATTCATTTAAATATCTTTATTATTTTATTCAAACAATATTTTATACAATATATATCATTTCAAATATCACATTCAAATACGATATTCAAACTACGCAATCCTTTTCCCATCTAATTACATTTCCTATATAAGTATCTTCCTAGTTCCTATAATTGAATGGTAGTATATAGAAGATGCATACCTACATAATACACGTGTGTGTGTGTATATATATATTTATATATTTATATCGATGTATGCAACTAAACATCGTTCTTCAATTTTACGTTGAAAAAAATGTCCCGTATTAATAGATCTATTAACGATTAATATACTAAACTTCTATGTTTAATTTCTAGTCTTGATTACGGACATCATTTGCATATCGGTCGATAAAAAAAGTAAATTAAAGTTATGTTTTGTAGTATGGTCATCGGAAAAATTCTAACTTTATTGTTGTTGTTTTTTTAACAGATAGCAGCAATGGAATATAAAAGCTTAGTGTATTTGATGTTTGTGTATTTTCTGATGAACTTCCAGATTATTCTGATGAGAAGACCATTTTAGAGGGATTAATGATGGGTTAATTAAGGGTTTCAAAGATTGAATTAGATCTTTAAAACCTTCGGATTAACCTTTAATTAAATGTTGATTATTTGGTGTATAATTCACTAAAAATGGCCTTTATTTGATTCTTCTGTAGCCATTTTTAATTAATAGATTGTTCTTAATGTATAGTTTTTTTTTTTTTTTTTCTATTTGTTGTGTACGTAAAACCATAAACGTCTGGTAATTCCACGTCATTCGTTTAGTTTTGTATTGTTCTTCATGATGTCTCTTAATTTCTATATATTAAATATTACATTTCTGGCAGAAATTAATAAGTATTTTTATAACGTTGTTGCTCTTCTTTTATCAATATATAAAATTAAAAAAAAATAATAATTAAGTAAATAATTGTCCTCTCTCATTTGTGGGAAGCGGAATCCACGTGCAACTGTTTCTATATAAAATTTAAAAGCCACTCTTTTTTTTTTTTTTCATTAGGGCCACTTTTTTCGGCGCTTTTAATATTATCTTCTTTCGTGAGTTTAACAACAATAGGTCCTGTCTCCAAATAAGAATAATAATAATAATAATTTGAATAAATATTTACTTAAATATTCATTTTTATTTAACCGAATAACCGTTCGGTTACATTAGCTATTCTACCATATTAAAAAGTATAAGTATTTATTTCAAAATTAATTAGTATTTTATAAATGCTATAATATTTCCATAATTTTTCAATGTGTAAGAATTAGTAGGTTACTAAACGTGCTATCTCAAAAAGGTGCCTTTTTTGAATCTATCAATCTTGAATCGATATCAATTTCATTTTTATTTAATCTAATAATCGTTTGAGTTCATCCATATTAAAAAGTTTGAACACCAATTTCAAAATTAATTGGTAAGGAGAATGCTTAACATAAATCACTATGTTATTTTTTTTCAAAACAAAAAATTAATTAAACCACTAGATTAATCATAATGGTTAGTTTTTTTAAAAAAAAAATTCATTTCATACATTAATTTTTTATTTTTGAGATTACACCCATCAGGGATAAGTAGATTTCGAATTCATGACTTATATATGTACATTGATGCTGCTGAACTATTGCTCTTTTGACAATTTATCTCATACATTAGTGATGTAAAGTTGTACTCATAAATTATAGCATATAACTCAATTAGTAATATAAAATATTTGTTTTATAATTGAGATTTATGACATGTTTGATATGGTGGAAAGAGATTAGAAGGAATGATCTGTTCTCATCGTTTAGCTCGTCGAATTACAATTTCATTCATTATTCCTTCGATAGTCAATTATGTCTTATATATTTATGATTAAGAAGACTTAAATTTAAATTTTTCCATCTTAACCCAAAGCGAGTATAACTCAACTAGCATTAGAGATCTGTTCGATTTGTGATTTGAGTTTCCTACCTGTCGTAACCTCAAAAAAAAAAAAAAAAACATTCAATATTGAAAAAAAAGAAAAAAAAGAAAGCACAAAGTGTCCTATATACCATTGTTAAATAATTTCTCGAGATAGAAATGAAATAAAGCATTTAATAAAGTTAAAATTTTCATTGTATTGGTGACTCTTTATTATCCTCAGTAGACAAATGGTCGGCCAAGCTTTATTCTTTTGGCAAACCCTAGCCATCAGCACAATTACATTTTTGGATATCTTTTTCTTTACTATAAATATAAAATCATTTTTTAATATATATATTAATTTATTCCTAATTAAAGGAACCCTCTTTTTACCAGCACCAGAAGATGCCCATAAGATATTGTTCAATTAATTTTGTTTTTCATATTTAATATTAATCTGAACCCATTTTTTCTTTTTTGCTGATGAAAAAGAAATTTGGACCCTTTTTTTTTTGTGAATGTTGGATTTTAAGGTAGCTGATGAGTCATCATAGTGGATTAGTGGATCAGCAATGTGCTTTTGTAAGTTGTAGAGAGAGAGAGAGAGAGACAAGAGAGAGAGATACACATAGTGAGTGCCAATTACAGTCATCTTGTCATGCAAATACAACCTTTTGGCCTAAGTATCATCAACCAACCTTTCAATAGCAGTG
>JBBMEG010000024.1:1011630-1022782 GCA_037832605.1 Cyclanthera cordifolia
TGAAAACCTTGTCAATAATCAAATCCAAAAACCTTCCATAACCATATTTAGTATGTTTTGACATCACTTGAAAACCCCCTTTTATTGGTAAAAAAAAAAAATTTGAGATAATAAATTTATTTTAAAATACATCTTAAAAACAATTCCCAAAACGTTTCAAAACATTCCATGAAGGTGAAAGGAGGTGTTTATTACGAGATTTTGAAAGATTATTTCAAATTAATATCTACTAAATACTCCTAAAAATACTACATCCAAACTAGATTTTGATTGTTACTTTTAAATATTCGAGGTAAAATTACATTATAAATACTCTTACAAACTACGTTCAAACAAACTTTTAAATGCAATTATTACTTCTAAATATTCAAAATAAATATTCATTCTAACTATTCTTAAAATCTCAATCTAAATACTCTTCAATTTTGTTATTGATAAAAAAAAAACTCTTGTTAAAGTTATTAAGTTTTATTTTTATATTTAACAAATATTTATGGGAGGTTTTCAAAATAATGAAAAACGAAGTATTGTAATTTTTTAAATAGTGTAATACAATTTATAGTTGGTTTTCAAAACATTCAACCGAAAATGTTCAATAAATTTATTACATTCACAATAAAATATCTTCACAAACCATTTATGAACATGTTTTTAAGTTTTTCAATAAAAATATTATATTAATTTTCAAAATAACTTAAAACCCATCTATTTACTTTGAAAACCTCTGATAAATACATTAGATTTTTTTTTGACAATTATTAAGTTTTGACAACCTTTAAGTCTACATAAGATTATTCGTGAAGCACGACATTGGTAAATGAAGCTTAGGTTAGGATCCTATTACCGTACTAACGGATTTCAATTGAAAGTTCTGAAATTTATATACTTACAAAATAATTATAAATGTAGTTAAAATATTTGCATTATAAATACTATATTATAAAAAAGATACGTGATAATACTCATTGATACAATTATTATATTTGTTAGTTTTGTTTTTTAAAGTGACTATATTTATAATTATTTTATATATTTGGTAAGTATCCTGAACTTTATGGGATACCCTTAAACTCGAGCTAAAAAGACTTTCTTAGGTCCAACTCTTAAACTTGACTTTAAGGCCCAATACTTAAACATGGGCTTCATGATCTTTTTAGGTCAGACCATTAGATTGAAGCATAATGGGCACTGATCCTTGCCATTGGGTTTGAGTTTTATGAATTTTTTGGTACACCACATAAAATTAGGCCTCGCTTATTTTGGTCTTAAATTTCAAATAGATAAATACTTTTTAATTCAATTAATTTTGGTAAAGTATGAATTTTTAATTTTGCTCAATATTTAATTTTTTAATATTCGATTTATTTTAAAGTTCTTTTAAAATTATTTATGGAAGGCTTCCAAAATATTTTATATGTGTGTGTATGTATGTTATATCTATTTTAATTTATGAAAATAATTTATAAGTTTTGAAAACCACGACAAAAATGGTTACAGTTTTTGCTCAATGAAATCAAGGTGGAGAGGCAATAGAGGAAGAAAAATAAAAGAAAGAAGAATTTATATGAAGTAAAGAAGAAGAAAAATGAATTGAAAATCGAGAGGTTGTTATTATGGGAAAGGCCAGTTGGTCTACGCCTCTGCTATTCCAATCAAAACTCCTCTGTTTCTCTCTGTTTTATCTTTTCTCCTCTATCTTCCTCGCTCTCTACACTTCTTTCTCCTCCTCCAAATGCCTCTTCCGCTCCTCTCCCTTCGATCCAATCCAGTCGACTCTCTTCTCTTATCCATCCTCCTATGGCGAACACAAGTACGCCATTCCCACTCTCCGCTCCTCCTGCTCCTCCCCGGTCTTCTTTTCAGGTACGGTTTCAACCGGTTCGTTAGGTTTTTTTCATGTCTCGATCGATTTTCTTGTGTTTTCTCTCTTTTTTTTTTTCACATTACTGGAGAATTTTGAATGATAATCGAGCAATGCAGTGGAATTCCTCCAATTTGAGGTATTTCGGTGCGAATTCTGATCGTTTTTGTGTTTTTTTGCTTTGTTTTAGATTACTGGATGGTTTTGAGCGAGATCCAGGCAATGCAATCAAATTCATCCGATTTGAGGTATCTCGCTTCCGATTCTGATAGTTTTGGCGGGAATTATTCTGCCGATAAGCGATTCTCTTATTTCGATTATCGAAATTATGATTCAACTGCTGTATCGGTTCCTTGCGGATTTCTCAAGAAATTTCCTGTTTCTGATTCTGGTACTGTGAAATTCCGAATGCAATTTCGTTACGTTTTGTTTAAAACTGATTCTGGTACTGCGTAATCCGGGATGCAATTTTATCATGTGTTTTGATTTGATTCGGTACTGTGAATTTCCTGATGCAATATTGTTGTGTTATCAAATCATTTTTAATTGACCGATTCTTCTCGATCAGATCGAATCGCGATGGAGATGTGCAACGGCGTGGTGGTTGTTTCGGCGATTTTTAACGATCACGATAAAATTCGGCAACCGAAAGGCCTCGGATCGAAAACTCTGGATAGCGTGTGTTTTTTCATGTTTGTTGATGAAACCACGGTGAGAGGACTCGAAAACCACAAAATAATTCCTAGAACAAAATCTTCTCCAAATATAATAGGGGTTTGGAGAATTGTGAGAGTTTCGAGCAAGAATCTGTACGGAAATCCGGCTATGAATGGAGTGATACCTAAATATTTAGTTCATAGACTGTTTCCAAACGCTAAATTCAGTATATGGACGGACGCAAAGGTTCAGTTAATGGTTGATCCATTGTTGTTGATTCATTCGTTTATTGTGACTGAGAATGCAGATATGGCCATTTCCAAACATCCTTATTATATTCACACAATGGAAGAGGCTATGGCAACTGCCAGATGGAATAAATGGTGGGATGTTGATTCGTTGAAGAATCAAATGGAAACTTACTGTCAAAATGGCTTGAAACCATGGAGTTCTACTAAGCTTCCATATACTACAGGTAATGGTAATTTTTCATTAACTTTTACTTTTACCAATGCATTTTTTAATTTGACTTTTGCGAATGCTGATTTCTGATCTCCTTGTTTCGCTCATAGGTTATTCGTTTGCCAACATCTATCAATTAACTCACCAGCTATCTTGACTAATAGGAAGGAATGAAAATATAATACCTTAATCAACTAAGTCATTATTAGATTCATTAAAAGAATCTTAATCAGAATCAGCAATCAAGTTAAAAAACAGAAACAAACCAAAACAAAAATATGATACAAAATAGGACGATTTAGTGATTAAGATACTACACCCACAGAAGTAATTTGTATAAGATTTAGAGATACATAATACAAAATACAAAAATACTGATCAAATGAGACTCTAAAATTTTAAGTGAGTTTATATAATGTACTTTCATGAAGTCTTACTTCTTTATTGTGTAACTTATTGGTTGACTAAGCAATTTTGAAAAATCATAATTTAAGACATATTTTAACAAATATATTTAGAAAACCTCAATATTTCTCTAATCCACAAATTCCAAAAATCCAAACTGCCGAAATTTATGAAACTTGGATATTTTTTTCTTAAGATTTTTTTTTAATATTATTGAAAAATCACATTTGGTGTTACATCTACACTTAAGAAGGGTTTGCCTGGTTAATAAAGAGGTAAATTTTTCTCTTCTTTCGCATCATAGGTTTTGAATAGTTATTTATTTATGATTATTAAGTATATACGCTGGATTTGTTTTAAACCACTTACCAACATTTATCAAAATTGTTTTATTCTAAAAGGTATTGAATTAGTTGTTTGTTCATTTCAAAATACTCTCTCAAGTGGCCTTTTTTTCTTTTCTTCTTCTTCTTCTTCTTCTTTTTTTTTTTTTTTTTTAAGGAATCTCTCAAGTGCCTTTAATAAATTAGTCCCTTAGAAATTTAAAGATGCTACGGTTATAGTAACAGAGGTAAAGTTTTGATTCTTTTTTACTTTTTGGTAATCACATTATCAAATATAACACTTTAGTTAAGCCAAATTAAAGTTTGAGTTTTTTTTGTTAAAAAATAAACAATAAATCCAACCCTGGATTCGTTTTTCTCTTACCCTCTAGAACTGGCAATGGACAAAATAAATCATAGAAAGATTCCAACCGAAAGTCTCTTTCGTAAATTTATCCTCTTGCATTTTGGTGTGAAATGAATTGGGTTAGGTCAAAAGCCTCCAACAATCATTTCAATGTCCATAACTTCGACTTTGTCTTTACCCATGGCTTTGCCTTTTGTATAGTTTTGTATTATTATTATTATTATTATTACAAAAAAAAAAAAAAAAAAAAAATTGTATAGCCTTGAACCTTGGGAGTCAAGTCTCATGCATATCATGGCTTTCCTCACGGCTTTTTTGCTTGCAAGTTATGTCTATGAAGGAAAGTTATGTGATATCTTTAATTGAAACTCAGTAAAGTAAAAAATCAAATAAATAAAGGATAACGTTGGGAGGTGTTTGGTTGAGAAGTTGTGAAGGAACTAATAAAATAGTCATTATAATAATTCGTTTGAATATTTTTGTTTGTAGAAAAGTTACAGCGAAATTAAAATAATAATTTGTTAAGGTATCTAAATTGAACTAAAAATAAAAAAAACTTCGAAAATTAAAAGTTTGAATAGTATGCCTGAATTTTGAAAAGTTTGAATAGTATCAAACCCATTTGGTGGAGGGATTAAAATAAACCATAGATTTCATTCTTGTATTTAGTCCTAAAGTTAAAAAGTTTGAATAGTACGAATGCCTGATTTTTGAAATGTCTTTATTCTTGTGGAATATTTTCGATTAAATGGGCAGGTAATGTATTTATTATTATTGTTATTACTATTATTATTTTATTTTATTTTTTCAATTTGTGTAATGCAGTAAATTATTGGGCTGGTTAGTAGTCGTGGCAGATAAGCAATGATAAAATTAAGAAAATATATAGAGTTCGATAATATAATATTTTACTTACAAAGTTAAAATCCGATTGAATAGAAGCTCTAAAAATATGAGGATAAACTTTATTACTTGTTTTTCGATTATTATTGATAGAAAATGGGAAATGCTATAAAAATTAGGATTTTTGTACAGGGTGGGACCAATGAGTTGTAGCTAATTTTGATGTAAATTAGTTGTCATCCAGTCCTATTTAATAGAGTGAAGGAAAGAAAGAAGATAGGTTTTAAAATTAGAAATTGTGGATTTGGTGTAAAGACATAAAGAAAAAGAGTTAATGGAAGCATATAATCCTCTATTATCAGAATATTTGTTTCTGATCTCTCAGAAGCACATGTAATCAAGAAAGTCCTAAATTTTTATTCTTTTATTCTTTTTTTTAGGTCTGCGTAGCCTTTTCTATATTATTCTTTTTGTTTTATTCAACTCTGCCATTAGTGGAATATGAACTCTTTCAATATTACTTTAGATATTCTCGAAGCTAACCTTCCAATATTTTATGCAGTCAACAAACATTATATTTCTTGTTTTGTTCTCCCACACTAGTAGTTTATTTTATGATATGTTAAATAATAAATTGATGATCAGTATACTTTCCTTTAGTTCAACAAACTTTTTTACATCCGGGAATTGAACCTTTGTCTCTGTGTATATTAGGAACACACGTGCTTATTCTATCGTCCGAGCTAAAAAATAGCATGGAATTTCCCTGCATAAAAATTTCTTATTTGGTCACAAAACATACCTCTTTGACATGTTTGAGATGAGATTTCAAGAATATTTAGAATTAGTAATTTAGAATGAAGATTTATTTTGTATATTTATAAGTAATGATCGGAGTCAAAAAAAAAATTTATATATAGTTTTTAAGAATATTCATATTTAATTTTTAGAATGAAGATTTAGTTTTCGTATTTAGAAGTAATGATTAGTACCGATTGTCGTAAAAAAAACTTTTTTAATATAGTTTCTAAAAATATTTAAAAAACTTTTTTGATATAATTTCTAAAAATATTTAGAATTGGTATTTAAAATGAGAATTTATTTGGAGTATTTAGAAAGAGATATTGGTAATTATTGTCGTTAAGAACTTTTTTTATGTAGTTTGTAAAAATATTTATAATAAGATTTATTTTGAGTATTTTGAAATATTGATTACAATCGAAAATTTGTTTGAATGTAATTTTTTGAAGAGTATTTAGTAAATATTATTTCTAAACATTCAATCCAAACTTCTTTTGAGTCTTCACTCAGAAGACTAGTTTAACGACTTTAAGAGTCTTAAACATTTATACTAGCCTTAATTATTATTTTTTTCACTTTAATCTCCATTTATAACTCTTTGTTATCTTCATTAATTGATAAGTTATCTTTATTTATAACTCTTTGCTTAAACCGGAGTCCTTTTTTTCACATCCAATAAAACATAAAGATTATGAAGATTTAATTTAACATTAGAATGTGGATTTTACAGATGTACCAGATAGTGCCTTAATCTTGAGAAGACATGGAAGGGGAAGCAACCTATTCTCTTGCCTTATATTCAACGAAATGGAAGCTTTCAACCCAAGGGACCAATTGGCTTTTGCATTCGTGAGAGACCATTTGACTCCGTCCATCAAAATAAACATGTTTGAAGTTGAAGTTTTCGAGCAAGTTGTTTTGGAATATAGGCACAATCTCAAAAACAAAAAATATGGTGGGCCTAAAATGGGCCCTCAAATCTCCAAGCCCAAAAAAACTAAAAGGGCCGGCCCAGATTTGTTGTATGTCAATGGCAGCTGTTGCAGCAAGTGCCAAGAATATCTTCTCCAGATGTGGGGTGACGTTTCGTGATTTTACCCCCCCTTTTTTTTGTCTTTTTCTGTATGCCACGTGTTGGTTTATACCAGAGGATGAAAAGGTCAAAGTAAAAGCTTGACGGGTCAGCAACACCACATCACACCACACCACCCCTTCTCTTTCCCTTTCTTCTACTTATGGGACTGATACGGCGCCGTTTGAAGCTTTGATTGTTCTTGAGATCATGTTGGTAAGAAGGAAAAAAGATAAATAAATATATTTTAGTTGTACATGTTTAAATTGTTTGTAGAGTGTATTGGTTTATTCAAGTTTATAATACATGGAGTGAAAATTTTCTAAACCATTAAACTACGTTTATTTTAACAAATTTAAAAATAGATATAGAAAATAAAGCCGTTGCAAAAATTAGTCAAATTTAAAATATAATTATAAATATGACCACTTTAAAAAAAAAAAACAAATAATAAATATAGCGGTTGATATCATTGAGTATTGTTACAAATTTTTTATAATAAATTTTAGAGACTACAACATTATTATTTTGAAATTTACTCAAATTTATAATTATTTTTTCAAACATAAAAACTTAAATTTATTCCTTTACTTTTTTTTAAGGTAAAAAATTGCATACCTTTTTTATGTCTTGTCGGTATACATTTTTGTAAATAATAGGTCTTATATTAGAAGAAAAAAAGGGAGAAGCAAATATTTTTCTGGGAAAGTAATTATCAAACTTCCTAGAAACAAATAAATAATCGATCGGTCAATCTTCTCTCACTTTAATCCATGATATTGGTGTTAAATTGTATTAATACCAAGAAATCACAGCGACACCAAATCTTTCATTAATCTCTTAATTATGACTGTACATAAATAATTTATTTTTTATCTTAAAGTAATATGTATGATTTTGCTTACTAAATTTACACAAAATACCTAATTATGGAGTAAAAGTATGAAAATCGAAAAAATGCTAGTTAATTTTAATTTCTTCCAATGAAGTATTTATATACAATCTATCCAAAATCTACTAATAACTAATATCAAAACAAATTTACAGAATATTATCTAACCATAATATCTCAATAATATCTGATTTATTGGTTTATTCAATAAAAAATTATCTTTAATAAAAAATGCTATTAATGCGCATTCTTCTTTTATTTTTGAAAAGATTCGTATACAGAGTATTACAATCCAAGACAATAATATTATTTTCACGAGGTCGAGAATCTCACTTATGTAATGTGGTATAGTAATTCTTATAGTCACCAGCAAATTCAAATTTATGAATTCGCCCCTGAAGAAAGCATAATCTCGTAAATTACCCAAATCGGACTATAAATAGAAGCCCTTGCTTGACCAACAAGACGCTAATTATCAAATCGAGACACCGGAAAAATGTCGACTCAACTAGCGAATCACAGATCAGACGCCCAGATCTACAATGGCGATGCTATCTGCAAGCAAAAATCCCAAGAACTTCTCGATCAATTCTCTCTTCCCCGCGGCCTTCTCCCCTTAAACAACATCCTCGAGGTCGGCTACAATCGGACCTCCGGTTTCATCTGGCTCAAGCAGCAGAAGAAAAAGGAGCATCGGTTCGCTGCCATCGGCCGCACCGTCTTGTACGACACCGAGGTCACCGCCTTCGTCGAAGAGCGCCGCCTCCGCTGTCTCACCGGCGTAAAGACCAAGGAGTTCTTCCTTTCGATCACCGTTTCTGACATTTTTATCGATGAACAGAACACGAATAGGATCACGTTTGGTACTACGACTGGAATTTCCAAGTCTTTTCCGGTTTCCGCGTTTCAAATTGAAGAAGAATTTGATCGGAAGAAGTGAAGATTCGTAGGGATTGAACGAAAGGATCGGTGATTTCCAAGCAATTCGGGTATGTATTTATTGGAAATGAATAATTTGATGATATATGATAGATAGAGAATAAGTTGACTTACAATTAAGGGCATAATTCTCTTGCTCATTGTAGTTCAATCATCCGAGTTTGGTTGGAGGAAAATCGAATTGCCGATGATTAATCATAGAGGAGTAGGAATTGCTATCTGAATTGTCGAAACATGCTTATTTGAAATGCCTTGTGATCTTCAACCAATTATGTGGTTCAATATAATTTTGATAAAGATCGCAGGTTTGAATCCTCAATCCTCTTTGTTGTACTCAAAGAAGGAATTGCTATCTTGAGTTTCAAATTTCAATTATAGGCCTTGTATACTTCGTTTAGAAATGTACCATTGCTTATCCGATTTACCTAATCTAAACTGATCATCGTGCTGGGTTGACTGCCATCTTCTGAATTTGAGAAATTGAAATTCTCTACTGTTCATTAGTGATTTTGTTGAATGATGAACGCTAGTGTTGTTATCTTTCAAGTTGTGTTTTAGAATTATGGTTTTGGTAGAAGTTGAAGTCACATCTTAATAGCGGTATTCTAACGAAAACTTGGAATCCTGGAATTGAAGAACTTTGAACGAAATGGGTGAAATTCCCTCATCTGTTTGTGAAAGAAAAGTGTTATGTGATAAGCAATTGGTATCTTTTATTTTCTCGAGAAAACAATTAAGGGTATCTTTGGTAGGATAGATAGGATGGGAAAGGAAAGGAAAGAAATCTCTTTCTATTGTCTGATTCCAACTTCTATGACATCAATCACTAATTTATTCTTATTTTTCTTTATTTATATCTCATTAATTTATTGTTACTTTTCTTTATTTATATCTTTTTTATGCCATAATCAAGCGTGCCCAAAGTAAAAACAAAAGGAAAAATAAAACTTTTATTGGTATCTTGTTCTGTTCTTATGGGCGGTGGAAAATTGGGATAATCAGGAATTTGATACCCAAATTGAAGAGGTTATTTATATTTTCCTTTTTCCTTTTATTTTTTTTTTTAATTTTACTTTTAGGTTAGGACACGACAAGAAGCTGATTTCTGAATAATTGTTAGGATTAAGATGTTTTAGTATGGATGTTTTACTAAGTGGTATACTGATTAAAAAAACTGGAAGTTAATAGGTTTAATCTAAGATAGTCCCTTACAAATTAATTTCTTACATGTTTTCTTAATATTGAAACGATATCACAAGAAAAATCCAGGAGGTTGTGAGCAGGTCCACAAATCTTTTGAGCCCAGTCAAAGAATTTTTGTATATGAATAATTTCAGTAAGAGTTACTCTGTTCAAGTGAAAAATAGAGAGGAATGAGCAAATACGAAGGAAATGTACGCAACAACTTTATCGAGTGAAATATTTAATAAGATATCTGACATTCATTGGACTTCCCTCTTTAGGGACTTATGTCCGACATTTTTGTGTAACAAATCCCTCTGGAAGACTAGTGGTAATGGTACAGTGTAGCTTTTGGAGAAGATTGAGAAAAGAATGGGTGCAGATTATCCTATTTGGATGGGTCTTTAGCCTAGATTATGAATTTATTATTAATTTTTTAAAGATTAGGCTCAGTTTACTTTCTCTTTTAATTAGATGACAACTACAATGAAACATTTGCATACTGAAAACTCAAGTTGAACTTTGCTTTAGATGTCTATTTAGTACTTAGATTTCTATTAGTCTTATGAGATTGAGATATAATTAAAAAATATTTATGATAATAATTATACAACTACAGCTAAGTGAGGTTTTATTTTTTGTTTATTTATTTCTTAGTTTTGAATTAGGTTTCCTTTTATTATATAGAAATAACCCTTGATTGTTTAAAAGAAACCAATCACATTCAGGTAAAAAAAAGAATTTTGTTTCGTGTTGATAGTTGAAGTCTCCCTCCTCTCGTAAACAATTTTTTTTGTTTAAAAGGAATATTAATTCCCATGAATATTATGAAACAAAAATGTAGTCAATTACGAACTTGTAAGTTTTTTTGTTACTAGCTAGTTCGTATATAATGTTGTAATTAATTAACGTGAACTATTCAATTATATCGTATTTGTTACTCACTAAATTTTCATTCAATAGTAAAAAAATCGACGAAATGATCACACGAAAGTGATTCAATTGGATGTATATTCAAAATAAAAATAATCAAAATGTATATTTGAACTTTAATATGGTGTAGCCGTCAATATTTTAAACTAATTTTATTTTTATCTGAACCATATGTAAAAGAAAATATTTCAACCTCCAACCTTTTCATTTCTGCTAAACTCACATATAATATGATCAAAACTTGCAATAGGACAAATAAAACCAAATTAAGCTCAATTAATACTACACTAATTAGCTAGTTAATTAGAAAATCACAAATATTCAATATTGCTACATTTAGGGAATTTAACATGAATATTCAAGTAGTAAATAATTATTACATTTTTATCCCAAATTGATCTTAATTGCAAAGATA
>JBBMEG010000024.1:1022882-1059462 GCA_037832605.1 Cyclanthera cordifolia
TATTCTAGTCAAATCCTATGTATTATTAAATTCAAAAAAATGGAAATGGATATGGTTGCAATTAAATTACTTTTTTGTCAGGAATGTAAATGAGTTTCTCCATATGGCTATGGATATAAAGAACCCTTTATTAAAATTAATACTAGGTAAAACTTTGACTTCTACCTTAAAATTAACAAAGAAGAAAAACAGTACATGATTAGTAAACCCTTTTTTTTTTCCTTTTTTTTTGATTTGTGTATCAATATATATGCTCATCTCTCGAAAAAGGCAATTCCATTGCATGCATGAAGTGCACGCTACGAAAATCAAATTCCAATAATCCAAGCAACTTCACATGCTTTTATTTCCTAATTTTCGGCTTCAAAAACTATAATTAATTAATTATTTATTTATTTTTATTAATTTAAAACACATGCACATTCTTGATTAATTAATTAACTAATTTTCTTCCTATAAAATTATTAACAAACAAAAACTATGCTCACACAGACATCTCATTTTTCTTTATTAATCTTGTCTTCTAGTATGCAACCCATAAAATCAATGCATCTTCAAGAAAACAACATCTCAACAAATAATAATAAAGCAAAAAAAAAAAAAAAAAAAAAAGTCAAACGTAATCGTTATTTTCAGTAGCTCATCAACTCGCGTTTTTTTTTTCCAGAAGTGAAAAACAATATTCATCTAATCTGCTAACATTAATAACCATATAAAATTTATCTATTAATTTAATATCTACCTCTAATTTATGAAATTGGTACAGAAAACAAACCACATAAACACAATTTTATATATATATATATATATATATATATATGTGTGTTGCTACTGCAGTTTTACGAGTCTGCCTGTCCTTAATAATTAATTTTTGTTGACCACGTCCGATACAAGTTATCGAATCAATAGCAATAAATCTTGTTTCAAGAGGCTCAATTACGAAATGTCTCTAACTAATACCAGGAACTGAGATTCAATTAAGCAAAAGTCTGAAGCTGAAATTTCACCTCGACCATTGATATGTTTAGCCCGGGCATTTATTATATATATATATATATATATATATATGTATATTCGAATTCTCATCCATAATATTTTAGCTAAAATAATAATAATAATAACAATAATATTCACGAAAACATGGAAATTATACCAATTTTTATAATTTCTTTTTCCAATACGAGACAATTAAATCACCGTTCCTCACTATGTTCATGGACTATTTATAAAAACATTATTCGAGAAAAAATAAAAAGAAAAAAACTAAAGAAAGAAAGAAAAGCAGATCAGAAATGCTTTGTTTTTTTTTTCTTCTATTTATTATACACATTGCTCTTTGAATTTTGTCACATTTCCAAGAAATGGGGAAAATATTAATACAAGAAAAAATTCGCAAGAAGATGATCAAAACCCCACCTGAGAAATCAATCTTCATGAACTCAAGAATCGAAATCAAGGATTGGTTGCAGAAAGATGGCAATAAAATGCAACAGATTCAGGATTTTCGTTATGGCAAGGAGACGAGCCAGAGGGAGGAACAAATCCCTTCGGAAGCATCACAGAGAAAACCGTTGCCTTATTGTTCTTGCTCTTGGCTGTGAATAATGGGGCGGTGGACGCGCCGCCGTGGATGGTGGTCCGGTGGTGGGCGGCGGAGTGGTTGGGGCGGCGGAGTGGCCGTGATCTGTGAGGAAGGGGTTTAGCCGATGAGGAGGAGGAGATTAAGAGAATTAAGAAGAGGATTAGAGAGAAAGAGATTGAGTGGTAAAGGTAATTTGGTGATGAAGAGAATTCAATGTTGAAACCCATTTGAGTAGAGAGAGAGAAAGAGAGAGAAGAAATGTTTAATTTGGATGCTTATTAATAGTGATGGTGCATTCTAATTTGTGTTTTGTGTGAATCAATGAGCCGAACGCAAATATTATAATAATAATTAATGTTATAGGCCGGTTTTATATGGTTTGATGTATGGGAGTGTAACACCCGAGGTTAAAAGTGGTGGATGAATAAATCGAGTCCATATCCAAATGAGAGAGATATAGGGGTATAGTCATATGATTAAAACTTAAGAGAATTGATTTGTACTACCTATACCATCGAGATGCACATTCTTTTCGGTGGCACAATAAAAAAATCTTCACAATTAAATGATCTAGATTAATGACTAGAGACAACTACTATAAAGTGGCCTAGTGGTGAAGGAAAGCTTTTGAATGTAAAAGATGATGAGTTCAATTAATTAATTTCTTACGTTTGCTAGCTAAGCTAGTCCCCGATATTGTACATTTACCAATATTTTAATCAAAAAGAAAATTATTATTATTATTTTGAAAAATAAGTTTTTTTTATTCTTAATCCCACCCTTAATTATTGTCGTATGAAAAATAAATAAATAAATAAATAAATATATATATATATATATATATATATATATAAAAGGTTAATTTAAAAAACGAAAAAAACAAATTAAGAAAAACTTCACTCTTCATTTCCGTATTTATGTCGCATTGTCATGTTTGGCGAATGACTTTATTCGGTTCCAATTCCAACTTCGTTCATTTTCTTCCTCTATTCATCCTCTTCTGTCAACGACTCGTAGACCATCATTTCTTGTTGTTTATCAATCCATAGATTCAATTGCAGCCAATTGATTTCCCGCTCAAAGTTTTCCGATCATCTCTACCGGTAATCATCGATCGGACGATGTAAGAACACTACGAATCCGTTGCCGTTTGTAAATCTCCGCTTTCTCTCTCTCTCACTGCAACTCAGGCCCCCGAGCGGGGCGGAGAAGAGGCCAACCGTTCAAAAGCCCTAGGCCGCGATCCAATTGAATATGTCAAGTTCTCTGCCCTACTCTGTGAAGGATGTTCATTATGACAATGCTAAGTTTCGACAGAGATCATGCTTCAAGGTATTTCTCTTCTAGATCTTGACTTCTTGCTTCATTTCGATTTCCTGTAATTTAGTTTATTATCAGAAACTGTGTGCGTGCTATTTTTCATTCGTTGATGTTTTGATGAATTCGCAGCTTTCTTGCTACATTTAGCGACGAGTATTTCTTAATTCTTATTCGTTTCTTGAGCTTTGATTGTTTCTGGAACTACTTTTGATTTTCCAGGTTCAATTGTACTTACTGATTACGTTTTACTTTACTAAGACTATGATGCTGGTTCTGGAAAAGAAACTGGACGGAATTGATCATCTGGATTTGTTTGAATAGTTATTTTCGTGAGAAATGTGTGCATAATTAGAGAAAAATTATCGTATAGATGCGAAATTGAGGATGTATATGCTTTGTGAAATAACCTCATGACATGTTGCCAGTTTAGGTTCTATGCTTACTGGTTGGCTTGTTGCGACTTGCGACCAACCTTCGATCTGTAACATGATGGATCTTAGGTCCTTTGTTACGATAATAAACGTATGAACAACAGTTTGTGGTTATACACGTTATCTTCTTCTACGGTAAATTTTAGGCAAATATTTACGGATGACTAGCTAAACAGTATGACGAAATAGAGAAGAAAATTAAACTTGAAGTACATTCCATATTTTGAAGGAAGAATATGTCTACATCTCTTTTTCACTTGCCTGAATTATACTATATAGTAGATTTTCAGTGCGTAGAAATTGCGCCCTCCAAAATTATACTTACATGTTGAAGAACACTTGAACTGCTCATTGTTATTGGTGCGTACAAATTGCTCCCTCCAAAATCATACTTGCATCTCTTTTTCACTCGAGACTTGACACTTGAAACTTATCTCTAAATATTCCTCTTAGGTTAGATCATTGTTTTTGGTGAACCTGGAATTTGCATTCAGTTCCGATTTTCGTAATAGATACTGAGTATAGTAAACTGATCAGTTTTTTATGATGCCATACCTTGACACGTGAAGATTTTTTCTGGTGATAACAAAACTCTGATTATTAGATCTTATCCAAATAGGAAGTCTATTATTTGAATTTATCCTTATCGGTTATAGGCGCAATTATCAGAACCTTTAGTTTTAAGTACTAACCTATGGTAATTTGATGTGATTGACATAGTTTGTCCTGAGATTTGACACAAAATTATCATCTCTTTTTCTCAGGCGATGACACAGAGTTTACTCACTGGTAGCAGAAAACGCGATTACTTAAGTTGTAGTATGGGGAAGTTTCTAATATTACTTTTGATCTTTGGCTTGGCATATGTTTTATTGACAAGTACTACTCCCGTTAATTCTGTTCCCAATCGACTAGCTAAAGTTGGTGAGAATAATGAGAAAGGAGAGTTCAATAATAATGGTAGCATCAACTTCAGGAACTTATGGAGGAGAGCTCCTAGGCTTCCTCCTCGATTACCACCAGATGAAAAAGGTAGCAATACCAGCTACCACATTGATCCGAATACGTTAATCTCCGAGTCACTATGGATTTCAAGGCAACAGAAAGTTAAGGATGCTTTTATCCATGCATGGTCCGGCTATAAAAGGTATGCAATGGGGCATGATGAACTTATGCCATTGAGCCAGCAAGGAACTGACGGGTTAGGAGGTTTAGGTGCTACTGTTGTGGATGCTCTTGACACTGCCATGATTATGGGTGCTAGTGATATTGTCTCTGAGGCTGGGTCATGGGTTGAAAAACACCTTTTGGATAGAATTAAGGAAAAAGGTCAAGTCAATTTATTTGAAACTACCATACGTGTTTTAGGTGGTCTTTTAAGTGCGTACCACTTGAGAGCTGGAGAATATGGGAAGACCTTCGAAAATGAAGGACCTAAACCAGCTGTTTATCTAGAAACTGCTAAGAACTTGGCTGATCGTTTGCTAAGTGCTTTTACCTCCAGTCCAACCGCTATTCCTCTCTGTGATGTCATTTTAAAAGATTCCTCGGCTCATGCAGCTCCTGGCGGATTAAGTAGTACATCCGAAGTTTCCACTTTGCAGTTGGAATTTAATTATCTTAGCACTATTTCTGGCGATCCAAAGTATTCAATTGCTGCAATGAAGGTCTTGGAACACATGAAGAGCCTTCCGAAGCTGGAAGGTTTGGTTCCCATTTATATTAGGTATGGAACTTTTATATCTAGTTATAAGTATGGTCACTTTATTTTGGAAAATATGTCTATCTAACATATGTGTGAAACTTTTTTATACCTTTTTTGTTCTGATCAATGGATGCATCAGAAAAAAGATATTAGATGAAAACTATGGATTCTTTTGTTAACTCCCTGGCTTTCATCTGGGTTGATAGCTTATTTCTACACGCCTTTTTTGGTATCTTTGTATATCAGTATTTATGAATTGCATACTTATGTAACTATGACCATACTTTTTTATTTGCCCATTGGCAACACCTTTTGTACCTGTTTCGATAGGACCCTAGTTGTACTTGATCATTCATCAATAAGAGTTCCTGTTTCCTATACTATATATATAAAAAAATGGAATTGTGTACTTATGTGCCAAAAAGGTCACTGGTGAAACAACGAAAATGGTTAATGCTATGGTTAATGCTGATGCTAGTAAGTTGTGTCAGTTTTATTTTCTTTGTTCGGGCACTTTTGATCTTACGACTGTTTGTCTTTTTCAAGCATAATCCTGAAAAAGGTTCACTTTGTATTTCAGATTTAAGTATTTTGAGTTGTATTAGCTGAATTACACTATCGGCTATATATTTCATTGCAATGTAAAATTTAGTTCCTTTCGCCATTCTAAATCTCCTTGTGCGTTTTGATTCTTTTGGAGGATATGGTGATGACTAAATTTACTTCCTTTCGTATAATTTTCTTCTCGATTGCAGCCCTGATTCTGGTCAATTTAGTGAGGACACAATAAGGCTGGGATCCCGTGGTGATAGCTATTATGAGTATCTACTCAAAGTGTGGCTTCAGAAGAGAGCGACAGGAAACGATAATGTCACTTATCTACATGATATGTATAAAGAAGCCATGAAAGGTGTTAAACATCTTCTTGTTCGTAAGTCTATTCCGAATGGGTTGGTTTTTGTTGGAGAATTGCCTGATGGATCAAGTGAAGCCATTAGTCCAAAAATGGACCACCTGGTATGCATTATTTTCTCTGCGTCTTACATATAATAATAATAAAAAAACTAATCTGGTTGACCTGCTTATTGTATAAATTATAATCAAGGCTATATTACAAGGAACATGTACTCTAACTGAGAAATTACTTGGACAGTCATTCACCAAATTTTGGATTTGATTGATTTTTCTAGATATTTGTTCATCTGAAGTTTTTCGATATCCGTGAAATGATAGGATCAATCATGGTCTTAGTTTGTTAGGGTAGTTAGGTGGTTAACCCCTTGGTGGGCTATATAAGAAAGTTGTACCCCTTTCCTTTATGAAGACAACTTGTGTATTGAATAAACTCATTGATTGAGGACACCTTTAAACAGCGTTAGACTCTATGATTGTCCGAGCCAATTTATGCATACTTTGACTATTTTCATGTGATAGCCTCCAAACCTTACAAGATTTAGATATTAAGAAAATCCTTAGTAGATGCTACCATGGGTTGAACATATCACTTGTAAGTTCCCCAAGGTCCTCTTGCCACTAGGTGAACTCATGATGATTTGTCTAATGTATTCAGCTTTGAAATGTTTCCGGATGTTCAGAAGTATGATTTTAATTTTAGAAAAATTATTGGGCATATCTGATCTTAAGAGATGCAAGGTATATATGATTGTTGACATAATATATAAGCCTTTAAACATATCTTTCATCCACTCTCAAGATATTTCTGTAGTATATCAATAGAAGCAGTTTCATTATTTTGAATCCTGTCATGCAATACTTCATCATTACAAAGTTCCTTGTCGGCTGCCTCATGAACACAGTAATACAGTAGGGTGTTTAATCTGTTTATATGCACTGAGACAAGTCTATGCTTTAGGGTTTCTTTTAGTTTTATCTGTACATTTTTTCTATTTATTCTAATTACCCAACACTCTTTCCAACATAGCATTTATATCCAACTGTTTTTTTTTTTTTTTTTAATTGAGTGTCTGGGCAGCTTAAGAGCACTTGACTATTTTCACTACACATTCCAACTAACCCTACAATAAATCTCAAATTCTCAACCGCCTCATATTTTCTTTGAGAAAAATATCTACATTTATAGTGATGTGATTTTAGGACATTTAATTCACAAGCTCAATGAGTTTAACTTAGGTTCTTTTTTTTTTCCAAAGAAATATCTACGCCAATGTAATAGGATCTTATGAATTCAAGACTTCAAATGAACCCTTTGACCTTTAAGATCATAAAACAATGTGACAATAAAGCATCATAGTTTTGTTCTGAACAAATACTTGACTGATTAACTTGTATCTGTTTCAGGTATGCTTCTTATCCGGTACCCTTGCTCTCGGTGCCACCAAGGGCATTACTAAGGAAGAAGCAATGAAAAACAGCTTATTGAGCTTTGAAGATCTGGAAAATCTAAATCTGGCAGAGGATCTAGCAAAAACTTGCTTTGAAATGTACGAAGTAACCTCTACCGGTCTTGCCCCGGAAATAGTTTATTTTCATACTGAGGTTGCCTCTATGACCTATTATTGTAAATTTGTTCTCTACATCTTTCTTGCTGTCCATTAATCTCAGACCATAGACTCATTATTCATCCAGGAATTTTACGTAGGAGGTCGTGATGGTGGAAATAAGGATTCGAAATATATCGACGACATAATAATCCAGCCAGCTGATCGGCATAATCTGTTGCGTCCCGAAACAGTTGAATCACTATTCGTTCTTCATCGTATCACAGGCGACCCGAAGTATGACCTCTACGTCAACCATGTTAATCTGAATTGTTCGTTAAAAAGATGCATGATTTATATGAACGTATCGCAGGTACCGTGCATGGGGCTGGCAGATTTTTGAAGCATTCGAGAGGCACACGAAGGTTAATACGGGTGGATATACATCACTTGATGATGTTACCACAGTTCCTCCGAGGAGAAGGGATAAAATGGAGACGTTCTTTTTGGGGGAGACTCTCAAGTATTTATACTTGCTTTTTGGGGACAACTCCACCATTCCATTGGATAAATATGTGTTCAATACGGAAGCACATCCTCTACCAATTGAAGGCAATGCTCAGATGGAGTGATACCAGATTTGCTTTTGATGGGAAAGGTAAATTTCTATATTTTTAATAAACGAATGCAAATACATTATTTCTATAAAGACGTAATGCTCTTTTAAAAAAAAAACATTTCTTTCAATTAAAAGTCTTAGTCTCTTTTTTATATCTTTGTGTCTATAAGGAGATGTTTGTTTTGAGTGTTTATGGAGATTTTATAAATGAGCTTTTGTAATCACTCTTTAAAAAACTTATACAAACGAGTTATTATTATATTTTCTTCTTTATAATCACTCAAAATAACTTCTCATTTCTAAACACTCAAAAGAAACACTCCACATTCACAAACAAACACCCCTAAAAGATCTTTGAACTTGTAAATTTGTGTTTAGTTGGTTATTGAACTTATAAGTTTGTTTTTTAATACGCCTGTTAACTTTAAAATTATCGTAAAAGTTGTTAAATTTCAATTTTATGTCTAATAGATCACTACAATAAATAATATTTTTAAAATTAATGAATTTATTAGACATAATAATGAATTTACGTTTTGAAAATTAAATAACTGTTTAATTGACTGTGCGCATGTTTGACACTTGAAAAGCTCAATGTCTTTTCTTTCTTTTTTTTTTTTTTTTCTAATGAAAGTTTAGTGACTTATTTGGATCAAGAGTGAAAGTTGAAGAACCTTATTAGGTACTTTTTAAAGTTGAAATCTATTTGACATAAACCGATGAAGTAATTAAACTATTTTTAAGAAACAAAACTTTAACTCATTATAAATGATAAACGTTATATTTTATTTTTGAGTCACTGTTTTTTTTTTAACTTGAGTACATGACGTTGAGAGATTTGAATCACAGAGCTCGTGGCCATTCTTACATTCATATGCCGATTGAGTTATTCTGACTTTGGCGAGTTAATGATTTATATGAATGACTATTTAACCGTATTGTTATCGACTATAACAATTAATGTTTACGATATTTATAATTAATTGTTTAATTATATTTCTACAGCACTATCTGAATTAGGTTGGCAGCTAAAACAGTATACAACACACGGAAGTTGTCAATATAGTACAATAGAAGAGAAGGGATAATTCCCATTCACGCGCGAGGAGCATTATCAGGTTTCTGGATAATCTACGCATTATCGTTTTTCAAAATTAATGGTTTTTATTTTAGCATCTGATCACAGAAAAATTTTGGATCATGTACCATGATTAGATTTTTGCAGCTGTAACCATTTTTCCAGTTGTCCCATATAATTATTTGCTATGTATACTGAGTTGAATATGAACAAGAACTCGTATGTTTGCACTTCACACCTTCATTGTCTATTCATCGGTGGTCGCGTATTTAAACCAATTCAGTGTATTGCACCAGAGAAAATAAATTGAACTTATGTTCTAATAAGAAAAAATAGTAATAATAATTCTGAAATGAATTGTATGCATAGGTTGAAAAATGAATTTAATATCCGTTTCTATTTAATATTATTTCAAATTAGTCTCCTTAGAAATGGAATTGAACTTATGAACAATTAGGATCATTTTTATGGAACATATTATCTAAAGTGGAATTCTATTAGGACGCGTTTAGATAGGGCTGGTTGGGATAGGAAGGAATGGGATGAGTTGAGATGTGAAGAGAAGTGTTAGGAAGTTGGTGTTTGGAGTGGTGAGTTGGGATGAAAAGTGTGAGTAAGTTGGTGTCTAGGGTTATAGGTTGGGATGGAATAAAAATTTATTGATGGAAGGTGATAGGATGGAATTGTTTTTTTATATAAAAAATAAAATAGTTAATATAATATTTTTAATTGAATATTTCATAAAATAACATTTTCAAGTTTTAAAAAAATAATAATACTTTCAAATATTCATTTCTTATTTTATTTACTACATTTTTTTTCCTTATTTACAAAATAACATTTTTAAAGTTTATATTACATTTTATTATATCTATGAAATTTAAAATTTGTTACCATTAGATGATATAAACAATTATAAATATTGTTAAAAGATAGTGATATAAAGAATGAATTTTTAAATAAATATGAAAACATAATGATCAAATGAAGTAAAATAATTGATTAAACGTACAATAATTAAAAATATCAAATACATATTTATGATAATACATATATATAAAAAGTAATATTATTTAAATAACAGATATATTGTAAAAAACACACATTAAATATTGAAAGTAGAGTAAATACACAAAAATAAAATATAAATAATCTATAAATAAATAAGTTAAATAAAACCAATTGATTAACAATATTTGATTCATTTAAAAGTACATGTTTCGAGAGTTATTTCGGCACGTTGCCCACATGCGCCGTTTTATGAACATGGGGGCCAAATGCCGGATTGGCATCCCTTCCTGGGCAAACCCGGCGGGCCAAACGCCCCCTTATTGATTATAATATGATTAAAAATTAATTTAAAAAAAAAAAAAAAACCAGCGTCTGAAATGACATTTACTCTTAACCCAAGAACTCCTTTGAATCACCCATACAAATTAACTAAAGAAAATAATACTTTCTATTTAATTATAAAGTTATAACCAATTGAAATTCGCATGAAATAATCATTAACTACATCTCTTTTAACCAGAAAAACAACCAATTAGAGTATTTTAGCGACATCCTTTAAAACCAGTTGTAGAAATCAAAAAAAAAAATCTTCGACCCTAAACGTTTAAATTTTTTTAACCTATATTGTACTTAAGAAAAACTCTACTCTCGATCTCCAATAGTTAACATCCAATTTAAAAATTGTGAATTGTAATAAACATAAAACACATTTTAAAAGACTATTTGAAAATCTCCAGAAAAGTCCTAAAAAGCTTAAACAAATGATTTTTTGAGAAATGTATGCAATAAGGATGCAAATAGAAAACTGTTCAAAATTGCAAAACAAAATTTTATGTTCATTTCGTGTTTATTGGGGTATATACTTCCTATATCTTTTACTTTCTTTTCTTTAGTAAATCCAACTAATTTTTGCTACTAAGAATTGACTAAACATGGCTCGTATTTTGGAACGAAAAATTCTGAAACCTCGTATAAGTGAAAACGAAGACATACTATAAGTTTGTCTTCCCACTCTCGAGAGAACGAAGCCTTTGTTCTGTCCAGGAAATCTGCCAAACCAATTCAAGAAACTATTAGAAAGCACTTCATGTCAGATTCAGAATGATACACCGCATAATGTACGAAATGGACATGATTAATATGCATCGACACAAGGGCAGATATGAAAATTATTTGGCTTAAATTTAAATTAAATTGGAATTCTACTTTCCGTCACAAAATATTTTTAAATTTCAAGTTTTAAATGGGTCACATTGATATAAATAGTATCAAGTTAGGACTGAAATTTACCTAACATGTTTGACTATGGCAGGAAAGAAAAGAAAAGGAAGGAAAGAGATAAAAGAGGAGAAGGGGCAATAGATTAGTGAGGGTAAAATGATGGGATAGAGAACCCGACGAACCGTGAGAAAAGATCTCATTACTTTCCATCTCATCCTACCATCTCCAACATGTTGTATATGCATTACAAAAATTACAAAATTAAACTTCTGGGATCACCATCATAAATTGATGTCATAAATAATATAAGAATATATGTGAACCCAGTATGAGAAATAGCTAGTTTCAAAATTTTGGTTGCATTAACACAACAGGCAAAACAGCGGAAACACAAAATATATTTTTTCAGCTCAATTTTAAGAACTTTTCAACCTTTATTCGCTTTCAAAAATTGTGTGTTTATCGAACTAATTCTTTTAACTTGTAAAAAAAACATGAAAATGTGAAAATTGTATGGTCTGCTAATTTATTTCAAGAAAATAAATTGATCATCCTAGTAGAAGAATTTGACTTGAGAAATTTCCAACCAATGAAATAAATACTCATTCCGAAGGCATAGATAATTACCATGCCTACCATCCTAAATATGGTTCAATTATTCATAGTTTAGTTGGAGAGATGTGATGTTACGGTGTGTTTGTTTTTTGTAGAAACGAGTGGAGTAGAGATGAGGGGAAGGGTTATTGATAGTTGAAATATTTAACTACTTGATTGGAGATTGGAAGAGTGTCAAGGTGTGATGTGAAGTTTGATAAAATGATTTGATAGAAAGTATGATGAGTGATTATTCAAACTAATAATTTTTGAAGAATAGCGTTTTACCACTTATTTTCTATCAAAAACAAAAATAGCCTTAAACTTTATAAGTCAAAAAACTTCCTTCTAAATAGATTTGAATCTTTAATATCCTATCATTGTACAACAATGATTACATTTTTAGCCAGATAGATAACAAAGCAATAACACTAACCTTCTTTCTTTTGCTAATTGTCTTTTCTCTCAAATCTCTGATAATCGCATTAACGCGCTCCCTGTGTGGAATTCTTATGGTCAGAGATAATGCATACTCAACATACAACTATTACACTAAAGTATACTGAACCTACAATGAAGAAATTCACAAACGTAGAAATGAAGAACATCTCAAGAACGACAATTTTCAAGATAGGTTGTTTTTCCATTATAACATCTCTTACACTACTAACTAGAGCAACGGATTTCAGATTTGAAATGAACACTTGGATGCATGCTTAAAACAAAAGTCAAAATAAGAATGTAACATCGAGTTTAGTAAACCAGTTAGCTAGCAACCAATTTTGAAATTGAAACAAACTAAAAATGAAAAAGAATGTAACACGAGGCGGAGGAACAAAATGTTGAGAATTAATTTGATTTTTCCCCCAATTATATGATAAGGCCACGTGATTTCTCAAATCTAGTTCGATGCAGATATCACAAATCCCTTGTATTAATCCGATTAAAAAACAAACACTATTGGCCCAGCTGTAAATATAATGGACCGGTTATTCTGCACTCTTATTTGTGCTAATTAGACAGTGGATAAAATCCTCAGATCCATTACGAAAAGTAGCTTTTGGCCGGATTAGGGAAATGAAATCTTTGCATTAGGACAGAGTTAGCTACGAAACCAAGCAACTTAATAGCTGAAGAACGTTACACAATGTAAATCCGCGACATACTGAAAAGATTGAGTCAGAAACTCACAATTCGGTTTCCAGATAACCAATTCTTTTTCGAACTTTTGCATTTGGCTTTTCTGGATCTTGCTTCACAAGAATAGGACCAACAAATTTGTAAACATTTGCATCCTCTTTCAGCAAATCCAGCTCCTGAATTACGCCAAAAAAGAAAGGAAGAATTAAAGATAAGAAGAGGACTAGATGCTGTAAAACAAATGTCTCAAACTTGGCAAATAATTATCCAAAAATTTTCACTCCCTCCAATGAATCGTATACAATCAACGAAATATTATGTGTTCTGAAACAGAATTTAATTGATTTTCAGTGCGGTATCAATTAACTGGTTCCAAAAACAATCGCAGAATTGAATCGAATAACAAGTAGACATGAAGCAGAGCCGAACACGAAAAGATCTGACAAGAATTACACAGAAACTTCAAACATTATCATATTCACCTTCAATTTCTCTTAAATCAAGGAAGAAGGAGAAGTGAAGCGTTATTTGAGTGAAGAAATGCTACAACCTAGAGAGCAAGCTATTTATCAACCTGAAGAGTGGACCACGGCAGTTCCTTTCTTGATATACTCAGAGGCAAATAATTAACCAAAAAATTTCATTCACTTCAATGAGTTGAATACAACGTACGCAATATAATGTGTTCAATGACTTAATTTCACTCACTTCAATGATTAACCAAAAAATTTCACTGACTTCAATTACTTAATTTAATGGATTTCCAGTGCAGTATCAATCTGGTGCCTAAAACAATCGCAGAAACTACTAAAACAAGATGTAGACACGAAGTGTAGTCGAACACAAACAGATTAGACAAGAAATACATATAAAACTTCAAACGGATTCATATTCACCAATAATTTCTCAATAACTCAAGCAAGAAGTACAAGTAAAGCATTATTAAGTGAAGAAATGCTAAAAACCTGGAGAGAAAACTTGTTTTCACCCAGCTCTACGTCATACTTCAGTCTAGCTTCGTAATTTTTCGCAATGCCTGGAAAATCGTTCACATAACGAATTTTCGATTCATACATCAGATCTTCAAACCAAAAATCGCACAAGAAAATGCGTGGATTCATGGAATTTGAAGGAATGAAAATGAAATTTCAAGAATGCAAAGGTTAAGTGGGAGGAGAGAAAGAAAGATAGAAGTTACGATGCTTGCCTTCCTGCAAATGTCTGAGATCCTCGAGATCGTACTGCAGCTCCTTCTTGTTAGTGGTGAAGGATCTCATTCTGAAACTTCCTAGCTTCGTTTCTTTCTTCCCTCCTTGTTCTTCTGCCATACTCCTTCGTCGTCACACTTACAACCGATACGTAAGCGCAGCAACAGGGAATGCAATAACCGTTGATAACACAGCCAAATTCGCCCCCATGTAAAAACAATCTCATTTGGGGATATTTTCGTAAATGTACATTTATTTATTTATTTATTTTAAATATCATTTTTACTACTCTTTCTTTTTTTTTAATTAGCCTTATTTTTAATCAAATTTGAAATTAGTATTAACAGGGTTGAAATTTGAGTCTTTAACAATGTAGTCCATCGTAACCTCTCCCTTCGACCAAATTTAACTAAGTAATAAGAGTTTAGCGACATAGTAATAAAAAATTTACAGGTTCATGTTCTCAAATTTTCGAAATTTAACTTAAAAGTGATTTTATAATTGATTTGGAACATTTTTTTTAATACAAAATATTCAGGAAAGGGAAATTTTAAAATTAAGTAACAGTCTGATACAAAATAATTGACTTTTAAAATTAATTTTTTTCAATTCATTAGTATAAAAGTATCAGCCACATCCAATAATTAATCAATCATCTCCCTTTTTCTTTTCTTTTTTTTCTATCTAATCAATTTTTTTTTAATTTACAAAATTAGTGGAATCTAAAAAATAATTATATATATTGTTATTCTATGAGTATTATTATGTATTTTTATAATATAATATTTATAATACAATATTATTAATTATATAGATTAATTTTTTAAAAAAAATGCATAATAATTATTTTTTGAGAAAAACACATTTGTTTTGTATTTTTTTTTTATTTTTAAAGAAAACACTTCCAGTCATATTATACATTTGAATTGGGTCATTATTTATTATTGTTAATATTTTATACTTTTGGTTTTTTTTTTTTTTTTTTGAGGTTTTATACTTTTGGAATTATATATACATTATTCATTTATTAGTATATATTTATTATTGGCATAGCTAGGTTTTTTTTTTTTTCAGTGCAAAAATCATAAATCACAAGTTTTTTTTTTTTTTTTTTCTTCCCTTTCATTGAAGGACGGCTATCATAAGACTTAAATATGGATGGATTCCCTGTCCTTCATCATGGAGCCTTAATGTGGGAGGATAACCGACCTACCTACAAAAGGAACAGCATCAAATTCAATTGGACCTCTATTTATTTATTTTTTTCAAGAGTTTACTATTACATAGGTTGCATTGGTTATGTATTTTAATGTTCTTGCACTTTATTTAATATTTATTCTTTATAATGTTATCTCTTCTATCGACTTTAATAATAATGGTAGATTTTTTACCCTATTTACAAAATGGACACTTGTTAAGATAACCCAATCCTGTTTTTTTGAGCGTTTATGTTATAAACGCCACCAGTTTTTTTAGGGTTGATTCGAGATTATGTTAAGCAGTATGCGAGACTAATATTAGACATATGAGACATGTCAGAGAATAACAAAGTCTTCTGTTTTGTTGAGGGATTAAAGTCGTGGACGAGGTCAAAAGTTTACGAGTTCAAATCTTGTCAGAAGCCTATGTAGCCGCATAAAGGTTGTTTCATTTGAAAAACGATGGTAACAACTATAAAACTCAAGATGTGAGGCGAGACAATGCCTCCCCGCGACGAGATACTAGGAACAACCGCCCTAATTCTCCAAATAATGGGAGAGCAGGCCGGTCAGGGCCAAGCAAGGAACAAAGGTCACCATTTGAGAACGAGGTGAGGACCTCCTTTGCCGATTGGCTATAATCAAGGGCCTCTCAGTTGTTTTTTATGCAAAGGACCCCATAAAATATCTGAATGCCCAAACCGTCCTACACTTAATGCTTTGCGAGCGTAACTCGAAGAAAAGACAAGGGTCGAAGAAGAGGAAGAAGCGAATTGATGCAACGCATAACCCTCGAAGAAGGAAAAGAAAACCCTCGCTCAAATCAAGGATTGGGTTATGATAACCCGACTGCCCGTTTCAAAATTGGGAGCCCAAACATACCCTTAAAGGGATGCTGGTACTTTTGAACTAGTATTTGCTAAATACTCTAAAAAAATTTACCGCCAAGCGAGTTTTAATTTGCAATCATTACTTATAAATACTTAAAATAGAATATTATTCTAAATTTTAATTTTAAATTTTCTTAAATACTACGTCCAAATAAGCTTGGTTCATTATAAATATTAATTCTAAAAATTAGAACAAAAAAAGCTTTTAATTATAATGATTACTTTTAATTACTCAAAATGAATCATTATTTTAAATACACTGAAAATTTAAATCAAAACAAACTTTTGAATGTAATCATCTCCTGCATAAATGTCTCAAAAATAACCCTCAGTGTATTTGACATTTTAGCTTTGATATAATCACTCCTCAAAAAGTAAGATGGAGTCCATCCGTCGGTCCCACCACCGCTCTGAGAATAGACGCAAGATGGAGACCACGGTTCTCAAAACACGCAAACGAGATCGCAACTTTAAGAAAAGAGGTTCGAAAAAAGAGGTCCAAACCAAAAGCGTCTACTCAGTGGGAACACAATACTAAACCCAAACATTTACCTTCTCGAAAACCAAAAAGAAAAACAAAAAATAAAATCATTCCACTTTTTTTTTTTTTGTCAATTTTATATATTAAAAAATGATTAAATTAAAGTAATTTAAAATGCCCTTTGATGGAATACAGACGCTATAAGTGGAATCTTTTCTTTACTCTCACTCTCACTCTCCCAGTTCACTAAACACCAGAGAGAAAAAATTTGGGGAAGAAAATGGCCGATTGCCCTAAATTTCGAAAATGTGCGTTCCTTACCTTGCTCGTTCTTGCTCATCTGACTTCTCAAATCACAGCTGAAGATGGTATGTTTTCACTACTTTCTCTGAAATTGTTCTTGGATTTTCATTTGCTGCTCATAAGATCTGATAATCTGATTTCTATTTATCTTCCAATTGATTTGTGGTTCTAATTTCATAGTATATTTCAGATTTTCATGTTTTATTGAGTCTTTTTGTTCGTGTTTTGTAGATTTTCGATGAAAACAGTGTTTAGAAATGGTTTTCATTGAAATCCGTTTGTTTTTCACTGATCAATTACTGTGTTTAGAGCATTAAGAAGGTCTAGTCTCTATAGGGGGATTATTCTGTATGTTAACGCCGGCTTTTTTTTTTAGTTTAGCACAACTCGTTTATGAAACCTATGAACTATTTAGCGAAAGTAGAATGACATTAATGGCAACAGAACACCATCCATTGCCGCCAAATCGCCGCCGCAGACGGTGGCCGTAACGGTGGTTGACTGGTTGCTTTATTTAGCTACCAAACACCATCTATGAACTATTTAGTCACCGTCGGATCTGACCATTTCAAAGAATCTCACTGCCTTCCACCACTCTGCCACAGTGATATCAGTAATGATATCGCCTCCCCACTCTCACTAGTTTTCTTTTTCTTTCTTTTTTTTCTTAAAAACACTTTCGCTACTTGTTTTTATAATACATATATATTTTTTAATTTTAATTTGAAAATTTTGTGCGTGGATATGACATCATATATGTAGAAATATGTAATAGGAGTTATTTAGGTTATATCTTGACCTAATTTAAATATTGATGTTTACATTTTGTAAAACATTTATAATATATATTTATATAATAAAATGTAGCTCAAATTGAATATAGTTATTAAAAGATAGGTCATATATGACCATGTTTCTCATATGTAATATCTTTTGTTATGGACAGAATCATCTTGTTGTGTTAAAAGTTATTGTTATTAATTTAATGGATTTATCTTGCATTTTAACAATTGAGCTTAGTTTATTTTAATTTAACATTTAACATTTAAAAAAATTACTTAAATCTATAATTTCATTTTATGATTATTAAATTAAACATGGTAAAATTATTCTTTTGTTGACCAATTGAACTTAACTTTTCTAAATTATTTTTAATTAATATTTTTAGTCAAAATCAATTTAGTATTTGTTTACTAGTTTAGATTTAATACTCTAAAATTAGTTAGAATTAATAGAAATATATGTTCAATTCAAATACACAGTGACTTTAACAATTTCCAAAAATATTTTAATTCAAAATTTAATTTGAACATCCAAAATTATTTTCAAATATGTCTTTATTATTGGGATTTTCTTTCTTGATAAGTGCTTTTGATCTAATGTTAACGCTGTAAGATGTTCCCAAATTTTTTTGTTTTTTTTTTTAAATGCCTCGTTTGCTTTTAATTTAATTTTGTTGGTAATTTTAGACTGTTTTTTCTAAAAGCAACTGACTATTCCCATCTACTTATAATAAAGAAATAAATAATAATTAAACAAAAAATCAATTTCCCCCATCGAGTGTTACCCATGGGCCTACGTGTTTTATTATCCTTTCCTCTTTCAATGAAGGGAAATTACCAAAATGGACATTTTCCCGCGAGGAATTTGTTGGACAAGGGCATAATGATTCTCAGTGATTTTCGTCATTGCTGGTTAATCCCCGATTTCCCGGCGGTGAAAGAGACCTTTTTCTTTTCTTTAATTTGTGTTTTTTTTTGTTTGAAATTACCTACGTGGAAATGAGCTGGAGCTAGAGGAAGGGATGGGCCCCACGCGTTAATTTTGCCCTATACCTCGCCTCCTTCACTAATTGTCGTATTGAAATGTGTAGCAGCCTTCAATTCCGTACGTGGGCGCCCACTCAGTCCCTTACTTTCTTGAATTGATGTGGGCGCCCTTATTCTTTCGGTTTGATCACGAGATTCGTCTATCTTTACTACCCTTTCTAAAGAATTCGATTTCCTTTTCCCTTTTTTGCTTCTAAATACGGACGGTGGATCGAAGATTTTAAGAATTTTTGAAATTAGTATCTAGAAACAGGATTTATTCTGATTATTTATAATAATAATTGTAATCAATTGTTTGCCCATAGTTTTTAAAAGTTTTTAGAACTAATATTTATAATAAAAATTTATTTTGAGTATTTAAGAATAGTGATTTGTAATGATTGCAGTGCAATAAAAAATTTGTTTAGATATAATTTTTAAGCTTAGAATACAAATTTTTATTTTTAGTATTTAAAATAATGATTAGTAATAATTATATTAAAAGTTTGTTTGATTGTAGATTTTAAAAATATTTAAAATAAAATTTTATTTTAAGTATGTATAAGTAATAGTTACAATAAAAAATTGTCAAAAGAGAATTACCTCATCACTGAATAGATGACCATCAGATCCCATCTCAAAAAAAAAAAAAAAAAGCGGTTTTGACCATGTGGTCACTTCTTTGGGATAAAGTTTTGAATTGATTTAAGTCCTTTGTTTTTCATCTCTGTTTTTTTTTTAGGAGTGATAAATACCCACTCACTACCTTAACTTTCTTGAATCTGTTGTTTGCATTTGATAATCACTCTTAACTATTCTCAAAATTTTCTATCGATTTTAAGTCAAATCATTTATTAAACTTCACTTTAAAATTTATAATTCAATCACCGGTAATATCAATTTTTAAATCAATCTCTACTTAAGCTAATTATCAAATGAGTACTAATTAGTCCAGCTTCTATTAATTTTTTCCTTCATCTTCACTCTATTCTTTTCTATCTAATCCAAACACACAAAATATTAATTTTTCTAGTCTGTTTTATTTAACCAACCTCAAAGTTTAGATGGTGAACATAAATGTATGTTGTATGATTTATTCTTATATTTTATAAATTATAATAGTGTTAACCTAGCTTGAAAAAGTCGCAAACTTTCAAAATATGTTCAACTATCATCCATTAGATGCAAAAGTCTAAGAAATCATTATACTAATTTTACATTTTCTTATATTTAATTTGTGTTCACTTTAATCAACAAGTTAGAAAGCTCTAGTATGATAGTACTTGTAGAACTTAATTAACTAGAAGTTATAAATTTAATCTTAATATTGTTTTTTTAATAGTTAATCTCATAATATTGTTGAATTTAAAATATGTTCACATTATTCTAAAAAAAAAAGAAAAAGAAAGGGAAGTTCACATTACTTTTAAGATCTCCATTGAAAAATGAAGACAGCTCTTATCAATGTAAGAGACAGGTGAGCTACTAAGCTTATATTAATTTAATTAAAGATGAACTATATGATACAGGTTTACTGGCAAACGGCGACTTCGAGACGTTACCAACGGGCGGGTTCCCAAACGACGGAGAATTAGAGACGCCGTCAACAATTCCAAGCTGGACATCAAACGGCACCGTCGAGCTAGTCGAATCGGGGCAGAAACAAGGTGGGATGATCCTCATCGTACCGGAAGGTAGACACGCAGTGAGATTGGGGAACGACGCCGAAATAAGCCAAGAGCTGAAGGTGGAGAAAGGCGCGCTGTATTCCGTGACTTTCAGCGCGGCTCGCACGTGCGCCCAGCTCGAGTCCCTCAACGTCTCCGTGCCACCTGCATCGCAGACCATAGACCTTCAGACACTCTATAGCGTCCAGGGGTGGGACCCTTACACCTACGCTTTCGAACCCGAGGATGAAATGGTGCGTTTGGTCTTTCGAAACCCCGGCATGGAAGATGACCCCACTTGTGGACCCATCATTGACGATATTGCTATCAAGAAAATCTTTATTCCTGATCGGGTTAAAGGTAATTTCATATTCTTCTCCCTTGTGGGTCCTCTTCTGCTGCCTTTATATTAGAAATTATAATTCCTGGATGTTAAACATAATAATATGCTAGTTTCAAAAAAATAAATAAAGCAATGTAAGAGTAATGACTTCGGTTTGGTGTTTGGATATAATTTAATTTAACACCACCATCACAAGTTTAATCTTACAAATTAATATTAATAAAAAAAATGTTGTAATTTTGGACACGTGGTGGTGTGGTGGGAAGAATTGGGAAGGGAATAGATCATTATTCATTGTTTGACTTGTCAATTTTCATTACATCAATCACTAATTTATATTTACTTTTCTTCATTTATCCATTCATTTCTCTCTAGTCAAACATACTTTTTATGTTTGCTCCATAAAAGACGTCTCTAAGTCTTTTTTTACCTAAAATTTAATTTTGAGTGATTTAAGATAATTATAAGTGTTTGTTTTTAAGCGTTCATGGTATATTTGCTTTTCTAAGTGATTTAAGATAATTACAAGTGTTTGTTTTTAAGGATATGTTTGGTGTAGCCAGAAAAGTTGAGAAAGGAAGGAAGCTATCACTTCACATTGTTTGATCACCAATTTTTATCACATAATCACTCATTCATACTTTTCTTCATTTATCCCTTCCTTTATCTTCTTTTCTTTTCTTGTCGTAATCAAACATGTCTTTAAGTGTTGATTGTGAATTTGCTTTTCCAAGTGTTTTAAGATAATTTAAGTGTTTGTTTTGAAGTGTTCATATTGTATTTGCTTTTCTAAGTGATTTAAGATAATTATGTGTGTTTACATTTAAATAATTTACAAGGTAAGAAAAAGTCGAAAGTAATGAAAGTAATTCGCAAGTTTAAATAACCACGCTTTGTAAAGTTAATTGGCCTTGGTAATCTTTATTTTTCAGTTTTTTTTTTTTTTTTAAATACTTATCTTCAGCGATTAATTTGGCACTCAGCTAACAATTATTCTTCCCCATCCTTCAATTCAACGCAGACAATGCAGTGAACAACGGAGATTTCGAATCCGGTCCATGGATGTTCAGAAACGGTTCACTCGGCGTCCTGATTCCAACCAATCTGGACGAAGAAACGACGTCGTTGCCAGGTTGGATAGTGGAATCAAACAGAGCCGTCCGATACATCGATTCGTACCATTTCAACGTCCCACAAGGCAAACGAGCGATCGAACTTCTGTCAGGGAAAGAAGGCATAATTTCTCAAATGGTCGAAACGACGCCGGATAAGCCGTACACCATGACGTTCTCTCTGGGCGAGGCCGGCGACAAGTGCAAGCAGCCGCTCGCCGTCATGGCGTTCGCCGGTGATCAGGCTCAGAACTTTCACTACACGCCGGATTCCAACTCCTCGTTTCAGTCCGTTAACGTTAACTTCACGGCCAAGGCCGACAGAACCAGGATCGCTTTCTACAGTGTTTATTACAATACGAGGACGGATGATATGAGCTCCCTCTGTGGGCCCGTTGTTGACGACGTTAGGGTTTGGTTTTCTTCTTCTCGCAGAAATGGGCCCGCGTTCATGGTTTTGGGAGTTGGTTTTGGGCTTTGGTTGCTTATGTGGGCCTTTGTTTAGGCCTGGTTTTGGGTTCGGGCGGATAGGAAGTGTGGAAAGAACCACCCCAATCCGAATGCCTAGTTTTCATTGCGTGCTTTGCTCTAGAATTTAATTTTGATAAGCTATGAGAGTCTAGGTGAATGGTAATGTAGTAGTCGCCTCTTTCTTTCAGAAATATATGCATGTTAATTTTTCAATTGGTTGGAAATTTGATCATTGCCCCCACCTCGGTTAGATAATAGATAATTTATGAATTTGAAAGTGTAGACAATAATTTTCATTAGTGTGGGGCAATTCTTTTGAGGGATGACAAAAATTAAATTACGAAGACTTATATGCGAAATAAACTATATTATATAAATGCAGATATATTTAATTAATTGTTATTTGAATACGAAGTATATAAGAGAAAATGAGGACAAGTGTTATTAAAGCGTCTAGATGAAAATTATTTTATATGAGAAATTTTATTTTTATTTTTATTTTTCTAATTTGATACCTAAAAGTTGAACTATCTTTGACCTACTTATTTTCTTGTTGGATATATGCACTATTTAATAATTTAAATATATGTGTATGTGTATATATATACAAGAGTTTAATTTTGTATCAATTAAACTTTATTCATATTATTTTTTCCTTTTTTTACTATTTGATTATAAATAAATGTTTTAGCTATAACTATGTAAGTTATGAAAATTGTTACACATATGAGATCATACATACTATCCTATATTGTGTGAAAATGTCTTACAATAAAGGAAATAGTTGCAATCTCAAATCAAACTACAAAAAAAAAAAAAAAAAGTTTTTTTTTATTGATATAATTATATTTTGTTGTCTATGTTTTTTTTAGAAGGTTGTGATCTATTTTATCCACGTGAACTTACGTTAAATAGTATAGAAATGTTTACCATGTATTAAATCATTAAAAAAATAGCGAATCAGTGACGCAATCGAACAAGTGACGCTGATGTTGAACTATAATAAATCAAAAATGAAATTATTGCGCCATCAACCTTTTCGATGAAATTATTGGTTTCGAACTATCTATCCATGTACTATGTTTAACAAATTTTAAATTGCTTTTGAGTAAGATGAATATCTTATTAACTCTTATATCTAGTCTCATTTCGGGTCGAACAATGAAAAATCAAATTGTCTGGGCCCGACCCGGTCCGTAACGTATTACTGGCGCCGATTGACTACGAGGAAATGCGGGCAAAGAACGGAATTCAAAAGGCCTGGACAAACATGACCAAGCAAAATGCCCAAATTACCCTTATCAAAGCAGGGTGTTGCCGGCTATCGATATAAAAGGGTCCGCTTAAGAACCCATAGAAGCAGGAGAAACGGAGGGCGTGAAGGTACTTTGGGTTCTTGCCGCCCAATATTTTCTCCTCCTCACCATGTCTGGCGACGAGCCCGCCTCTACCACCGCCGTGGCTTGCTCCGTCGCCAATTCTATCCCATCGCATCCGCCTCCGCCGCAAGATCTCGTCGGATCACCTAGTAGCGATGTGCCCGAGATTCAATCATTGACATCCGAAGACGATCATGACCAAGTACACAGGCTGAATCCCGATCATGGCTCTGAACACGCAGTTAAGACCGCTGTTCTCTCGGAGGATCTGAAACGAAGGATCATTAAGCAGGTAACTCAACCTCGAATTTCTTTCCTTCATTTCCTAGGTTTGGCTTGAGAGCAATTTTTAAATTCTCTATCTGGATTGCTACGGAAATCTATGGACAAATATCTGGATTACTTTTGAAATTTTTGGATTATTTGTGCATAAAGCCACTCTATGGAATAAGAGTTCGAATTCTTGATTGAAAATCGGTGTTCGAATCCGTTGTTCTTGCGCACCTGTATTAAGAAAGCTTATGGTTTGGTTATCAATTCAAGGGGTGTTACGCTACCATAAGTTTAATCTTTTGATGTAAGGCCTGGCCTGAAAAATGCATTTAGTTTGTGACACATCGTGGTCTTTAAGATTGTCCTAAATGTGTTCGCAGGTAGAGTACTACTTTAGCGATGATAACTTGCCCACTGATAAGCACTTGTTGGGATTAATCAAAAAGAACAAGGAGGGTTTTGGTATGTTTTTTTTTTGCCATTCTTCTGTCTTGTTTAGAGATTTTTTAATCTCTCAATGGAAATGAATACTTCCAGATTTCCACTGTATTGGCCTCATTCAAGGGGTTGATCAAGCCGTGTGAAAATTTGGGTTCTTTTGATTCTTTTTTAATCAAAATTTCAACTGCAATAAATAATAAATTACAGAACATTTTGGAAGAACTTCCTCACGAACCATACTTAAAACATAATCATTGGAACTATTTATGTTCTTTTAATCAATCTCATTGCATTGAGAAATTGCAGTAGAGCTTTTTGAGATTTTTTTTAATGGCCTATTTTGACAACATTTTTGTGTGGCCTTCTTAGTAGGAATTAAAATTCAGGAAAAGAACCCATTTTTTTGAAAATGCTTCAGGAAGTTATGTAGGGGCCTTCCAGTTTGCTAAAGAGAGTGCCCACCATGCATAGATTAGACATCTTGGTTTATATGCTATTTGTTTGTATCTATAGTTTATAAGGTTTTTTCATTTCATATATATGTTTTTTAGGTTTGATGCTGCGTCTTCAGTTTTTAAATTTTAACCAATGAAAAGGGTAGACTTTCGGATTTTAATTTTTAGTCGGTCTAGTTCAGTATATCAAAGTGGAAGCTATTCATGAACTTATGTAAAGGGCTTGAACAATCTAATGACAAATTGATCATTTCTGGTTGTAAATATTTACCACCAGATTCTCGCATTTGCTCGCTCATTTGCTCATACACCTTTATCTTTATATATACTTGATGAATGAATTCATTTCATATTTTTTTCAATTTTGTCTTCATTTTCTCTCTCTACATACTTTTTGGTTGCTCTTTGATTCTGATTTCCCTAACACATTGTAGTAAGCTAATCAATTATATTGGTAGTGATATCAATGCATAATTAAGTTGAAATGCATTTTCTCTTTATATGTCTAGTTCCTTTAGCTATCATTGCTGCCTTCAAGAGAATGAAAAAGCTTACTCAAGATCATTCATTTATCAGTGCTGCACTGAGGGAATCCTCTGTTCTTGTAAGATACTCCATGCTCCCTTTTCGAATGCCTGCAAGCAAGGCCCCTTTTTGCCCGAGTTCATGAACACGTGATAATTTTCCTTCCAACTGCAGGTCGTGAGTTCAAATGGGAAGAAAGTCAAGCGACTTCATCCTATTCTATTGCCCGAGACTACGGATCCTAAGGTACTTGCGTAGTTGTGAAATCAATGTGTTGTAACTTATGGTAACTTTATGACATTTCTGTGTGTAGTTATTTACTATTTTGGTAGAAAATCTACCTGAGGATCATTCAAAGGAGAATATCCAACAAATTTTTGGAGCAGTTGGACGGTACGCTATTCCTGCTTCTAAACTATGTTTTTCCAAAAATATTTTCCATGTACACTTTATGATCTTTATTTAAATTATTATTATTATTATTATTGTTGCTTTTTATTAATTGTTTTAGGATAAGACGTATCACCATTTGTGATCCACATGCGTTAGACAAATTGGGAAAAAGCAGTAAGGGTGATATGCTGATCAGTAATAAGGTAACGTTGCGGTTGATTTATTTGGTTTTTGCTCATGCTTTCCATTTGAGCTCTTGTAATAATGATTTTCTTACAACAAATTAGATAACCGAACACTATTTTATTGTGAGTTCTTCAATGGGTATTTAGCCGATTCAAGTAGTAATAGGGAAATGAGTTATAAAGTAAGACCTACCCAGCTTTTATGAAGCTAATCCTCTCCTCTTGAAACACGTTTTCACTAACAATCCCTAAGTAAACCCCTCGTTCATAGCTTCCATACGCTCACGATCCTCCCTGGGTCACCCTACTAGTCACACTTAAAACAAATATATTACTCTTTTGAATCCCCCTTAACTTTTCCTTACGTATAAGTGTGAATAATACGTAAATGGTTGTGTAAACATCCATTTCAAAATCGAATTTGTAATGGATTCCCACACTATCTAATATGGTATCAGAGTCTATTAAATTAAAACAGGTATTTGGTCCAACAAAAATGAAATTAGGATTCTATTCAAGGTTGTGGTGAACCCAGAAGAGAGACCATCTTGAGGAGGCATGTTGAGGATCTCACGTTAAAAGTGAGGAGATCTCCTAGCAATTTTTGAGACGGATATACTACTATTCTCATTACAAATGGGTTTTGAGATGAATGTTCACATGGAGTGGGTGGACTGTTGTTTCTATCCTTAAAAATGTTGTCTTTTATTGTAAATTTTATTTTTCTCTTTCGGTGTACGCGGAGGAAAACCATCTGTTTTAAAAAAATAACTTTCCAATGCCGTGTTAAGTTTAAATGGTATATATGAGTGCTGCAGCTATTAGTCTGAAACATGTTGATGTAAATTGAATTATATAAAAAGATCAAACAATCTATATGCTTACTCATTTAATTTGTCTTTTTCTTGGTTCTATAGTTGCATGCTCTTGTGGAGTATGAGACTGTGGAAGCTTCCGAGAAAGCTGTGAGTGATCTGATCTATTCTCTATTTAAATTTAACGTAATCATTTTTCTGTGTTCGATTTGATATTGATAGTTGTCGTTTTTCTGATGTTTCATAAGGTTGCTACTTTTAATGACGAACGAGATTGGAGAAATGGAATGCGGGTGAAGCTTCTTAAGCACCTGGTACTGTTATCTAATTTTTTTTTTTGTTTTTACTTAATAGATCAAGTCGAATGTATTTACAATACAGTTCTTTTAGAATAAGCATGGCCAGAGGAAACAACACTGGAAAGGACCTGATCCCGAGAAGAACAGCTCTGGGCGATTAACCGATCATTCTTGTCATGAAAAGAACAGCAGTGGACGATCAACCGATCAGAACAAGAACAGTACTGGGCTACTAACCTATCATTCTTGTCCTGAAAAGAACAGTTCTGGACGACCATCCGATCAGAACAAGAACAGTACTGTGCGATTAACCAGTCATTCTTGTTCTGAAAAGAACAGAACTGGACGACGAACTGATCAGAACAAGAACAGCACCGGACAACCAACCGAACAAAATGGGGACGAAGAAACTCAGAACATAACTGACCATCATGATGATGTGCCTAATGATGAGGTTAATGCAATGCTGCTCTTATACTTTCAGTAAACCTAAAACTTGACGTTTTCTATGATATGTGATTACAAAAGATTACAATGATAATAATATTTATGGAAATTTTAGGAGGGCGATCATCAGCACAAGGATAAACATGGACATAAAGGTCGAAATCAAGGACGAAATCGAAAGCAAAAGTACAAGAGCGTCAATGGAATGGGTACTACGATCACGTTGTTTTAGATATCGTGTTACTGAGAACTTTAACCAGCTAATCTTTTGATTTCCACTAGGTCATGGAACTGCAACCTCTGCTCATCACATTGAACTTTCAAGGCCACCTCCGGGCCCGAAAATGCCGGATGGAACTCGAGGGTTCACGATGGGCCGTGGGCGACCTCCAACCTGCAACCAAAGCTCATAGCGAGAAATTGAATTTTGTGAAGCAGGTCTGTAGAAATTTCACTCTCCAAGTTGTTTACTTTGATTGATGGGTATGGAAATGTGTCGTGTGGGAAAACGTATCCTGGTACATATGTTTGAGTAGGTTGGCTTAATGTATCTTCTTCTAACCTCAAGCTTTTGGGTCTAAGAAAAAAACGATATTCTATGTTGATGTTGAACTCTGATCAATTGATACAGTAAGCTAAATATGGTGATGCTGAATTATCAACTTCTGTGATTCATTCTCTTTAATCACTGCAATTATTTTAAAAAATATATGAAATTTTAACCATATATTAAAAACATTTTTTTCATGGATTTCATAATACATTTTTCATGAGTAGTCTTGAGGAGCAGTGCAGATGGTCGTGGGCCTGGGCTCTAAGGGTATGTTTCTCGAAGATTTTGGGTTCAAGATTTGTTATGGCAATCATTTGTACACATCTTTAGTTGCGTTTCCATTCCTCGAATATACCCTTGTACCACAGTTTAAGGACGGACTATTGGTCATCAGAAAAAAAAAATAGAAATTTGTGTGAAAATATAAGGTATCGTTACTTACCATGACATTTAGGGCGTAAGGGAAGAAAAATTTTCTTTTCTATTGTTTGGCCCACCTAAATGTCAATGTAAGTAACAATACTTAAACTCTTGCGAGCGCTGGACTTAGACATGTCCGACATGCATGGGCCCGCATGGATTTTGTTTTTCAACGTTCAGCTTTTTTTTTTTCTTTATTTCTTATTTCCCATGCATTGAGCTTCCCCCTTTTCTATTAAACTTTCTTCTGTATTTCTATATTTTTAGTTGCATTTTGTAAATTTTCAAATCATTTTTTTTTTCTTTAAATGAATTTTTGTTTTTTATAATTACATTTTTATTATAGGATTATTCAAAATTCAAATTTGACACATCTCTTAAATGAAGAATTAAGATTCTTTAGTTTGTACAATTCATCTGCTTATTTGTTTGTTCCATATGTTGATTATGTATATATTTTTCTTTTAAAATGCAATATTTATCATTTATTTTAAATATATTAAGTTCTTTAAACAAGTCTTGTGATTGTTTATGCACGCTTGATTTTTTTTGATAAGGGTATGTTTGGTGTGGGATGAAGGATTGAGAAGAGAAGGGACAACTTTCCATTGTTTGGTTTATATAATTTTGCAATAAAATTATTATCACATTAGAAACTAAATTTGTGACAAATATTTTACCACATAAGCAATAAGCATATCCTACCTACTCATCGTTTGTAGGTATTTCTCAATTTAAAATGATATTTTATCAGTAATGCGTAGGGAGAGCCGTTCTCAATTTAAAATGATATCAATAACAAAGAAAATACATTCAATCATGAATAAAACTTCACAAATATTAAACTACTATTAATTTTATATTTACATCAAAAAAATATTTCTTCACTCTTCCCTTTCCACGGCAATCATATGCCTCACTTCATTTGGAATTTGATAAATAAGCACACAGATAATGTGTGGTTCCAACTGGCAAAAGTATACTTTTTGCAAGGAAACTCTGTGAAAGTGAAGAAGTGGGTGTATTTGAGGGGCAAGTATGGGAATGAAAGAATTATAATTTCTTATTTTTTATTTTATTAGTTACTTTTAAATATTCAAAATAAATTTTAATTATAAATACTTTTAAAATCTCAATCTAAATATCTTTAGGGGCTAAATTCTAATTTTTCAAATTATAAAAATTACATTGCAGATTTTTAGGGGATGATTGGAAAGAGTATTTAAAGATATTTAAAATTAGTATTTACGAAATACTCTTCAAACAACTACATCCCAAGGAGCTTTTGACTACAATCTATACTTCTAAACCCTCAAAATAAATTTTCATTCTAAATACTCTTAAAAACTACATTCAAACAAGTTTTTTATTGCAATAATTATTAATCATTACTTTCAATATTTAACAAAAATTCTCATTCTAAATTTCCTTAAAAATTACGTGTAAACAAATTTATTATTGTAATTATTATTTTTAAATACTCAAAATAAAATCTCGTTCTAAATCTTATGCGTGTTTTTAAAAATTACATTTAAACAAATATAGTAACTAAACCGAACTTTTTTTTTTCAAAAAGCAGTAAACAAATCTTTTTAATATACGTCTTTTTATGTTGTGTGTGTTTTTCAATTGTGTAGCTTTTCGGATCATTATTATTCGAAATATGATCATAAAGGCGTTTCACTGCTTTACCTACAAAATCAACATTTTAAAACAATTAAATATCCATAATTGTACAACACTGTAGGTTTAAATAATTGTGATTATGGTACTCAAAAAAAATAATAACAATAATAATTGTGATTATGAGGACTATGTTTTTGTATAATTACTACCAATAGTGCATATGATCTAGGTTGTGCCCTAATTTTGTAACAATCACCTAACTTATCATATCTCAATCTATATTTGAGGGTGGTTTACCTAAATATATGTGCTCTATCGTCTACATTATTATAATATATTTACATTTATTTAATATTATAATGAATATTAACTATAAATTTTTAATATGATTCATTATCAATAACTATTTTATTTATACGTTTAATTGCATAAATTTTATTTTAAAATTAACTAATGATTGATAGAAATAATGTCAATTTATGTTTTTATTCAACTAACAAGTAATATGATAACAAAAAAATTAAAATTATACTAGCTATATCAAATTTACAAAATATACCGATTGTAATTTAAAAAAAAAAAAAAAAAATCCTGGTTTACAAATTAAATGTAAAATTAGTTTTAAGGGTAACAAAATTATTTTTTTAATCATTTGTAAAAAAAAAATTCATCTAAATCTATGTTTAATGAAATATAAGAATAAAGCACTAACTTTTGTTATTAATAACATGCAATCTAAAAGTCATTCATCCTTACTTGTGTATGTGATTTAGTGTCTGTTTGGTATATATCTTCTATCATCCACCTAAAATCTAATCACATTTATAATTTTGACCTAAATGAAAAAATAGCGGAAATAAAAGTCACTTTGTATATGATTAATTTGGTATATTTTTTATAGTTTATTTTTATATTTATCTAAACATTAATAATCAAATTATTAATCTTATCATTATTATAGCCAACATTATGTTATCTATCTAATAATTATGTTATCTCAATAATTGAAATTAAGTTTTATTAAAATATGGTAAGTAAAATTATTTAAATTTGAAACATATGAATCAAAAATAGAGTAGGCCACAAACTTTCAAAAATAAATTTTATTTATTTTCAAATTTAAAATAATAAAATAATATTTTAAATCGCAACGTCAAAGGCAAATGTCGATAATTATTTACTCTACTTATGAAATGCAAATTAAGTGTATACTTAATCAAATAAAATTAATAAATATATATTCAATTTTTTTTTTTCAAAATTTGATTGAATAAAAAAATATATAATTAAATTAGTAGTCTATTGGTCTGGATTTGATTTTTTTTTTAATCGTTATATTTTTTTAGGGTTATCTTTCAAAACTTTAATATTTATTATTGTATTTCAATAATGTTTAATTTTAGAAATAAGATAACAAAAGTATTATTTATATAATGTAATTTTAAGTCATAATATATGTATTGTTAAAAAAAAAAGTATAAATATAAATTTAAAAAAGAAAATTTAAAACTTTAATAAAAAATAAAAGTAATTAATTTCAAAATATATGATCAAAACTAAAACAAAATTCTAAACCACAATAATTAAAAGTCAGATAGTAATCTTAATTTTGAAATCGATCAAATTGAAATTTGAATTGCAAGAAATGAAATTTAAAAAAATTAAAAAACAATCTGAGAAATAATTAAAAGTAAAAAAAAATTAAAAATAAAATAATAATAATAATAATAATGAAGGGGAGATATTGACAACAATTCACGATCACCTCTCAATTTAAAATTCTCTTTCCTTTATAACACATGTGTGCTCAAAAAGAAAGTGCCCCTCTCTCTTATTCTACAGCCTGCCAAGAATAAGATCTCATCTCCATAATCAACCTTTACTTTCTGATCTCTCATTAATGGCGGCCTGATCAATTTCTCCGCCCTGATTCCCTTCTTCATTAACTCTCTCTTTACTGCTCGCTCTCTCTCTCTCTCAGATTCCTCTTCGGTGGAAGAAACCATGGCTTCACTTTTGGCTTTCCTCTCGCCGCTGCTACCGTTTGTAGCCTCTTTGGTGTTTCTGGTCATCTTCCTCGAGCAGATCTCTTACTTGAAGAAGAAACGCTCAGTTCCTGGTCCTGCTCTCGTTCTTCCCTTCGTCGGCAACGCCATTCCTCTGGTTAGGAACCCTGCCAGATTCTGGGAAATCCAGGCTTCTTTGGCCAAATCCCCCGGCTTCGGTTTCTCCGTCAACTACATCGCCGGCAATTTCATCATATTCATCCGCGATACTGAGCTCTCTCACAAGATTTTCGCTAATGTACGTTCCGATGCCATGAATCTCGTCGGCCATCCGTTCGGGAAGAAGCTATTCGGTGAGGATAATCTGATTTACATGTTAGGGCAAAAGCATAAGGATCTCCGCCGCAGAATCGCTCCTAATTTCACGCCGAAAGCGCTCTGCACTTACACCGCGCTTCAGCAGATCATTATTCTGAAGCACTTGAAGCTGTGGGATCAGATATCGTCGGAGTCCTCGCCGAAGCCGATTCCGTTGAGGTTTCTCGCTCGGGATCTCAACCTTGAATCCTCTCAGATGGTGTTCGTCGGGCCGCATCTAGGCGAAGAGATTCGAGAAAAGTTCAGAATCGATTACAACACATTCAACGTTGGTTTGATGAAACTTCCGATCGATCTGCCTGGAACTGGTTTCAGAAACGCGAGGCTCGCCGTCGACAGGCTAGTGGAGGTTCTCTCCGACTGCGCGGAGAAGAGCAAAGCGAAGATGAAGAGAGAAGAAGAGCCGTCGTGTTTGATTGATTTCTGGATGCAGGACACCGTGAAAGAACTCGAGGAGGCGGCGGCGGCCGGCCAGCCGGAGCCTGTTCACACCAGTAACTTTGAGCTCGGACTTTACCTCTTCGATTTCCTCTTCGCCGCTCAAGACGCTTCCACTTCGTCGCTTCTCTGGGCCGTGAGTCTCCTCGATTCTCACCCCGAAGTCGTTGCCAAAGTTCGCGAAGAAGTCGAATCCATCTGGTCGCCGGAATCGGACTCACTGATTTCATCGGAGCAGCTTTTGGAAATGAAGTACACTCAGGCGGTGGCGCGTGAGGTAGTTCGGCACCGAGCACCGGCGACGGTTGTGCCGCACGTGGCGGCGGCTGATTTCCCGTTGACAGATTCATACAGTATCCCAAAAGGAGCAATCGTGTTCCCATCTGCGTACGAGTCGTGCCAGCAAGGGTTCGTTGAGCCGGAGCGGTTCGACCCGGATCGTTTCTCGGAGGATAGGCAAGAGGACCGGATTTTCAAAAGGAACTTTCTGGCATTCGGAGCTGGGTCCCACCAGTGCGTAGGGCAACGGTACGCACTGAACCAACTAGTTCTTTTCATCGCAATGTTTTGTACATTGCTTGATTTCAAGAGGCACAGATCGGACGGCTGTGATGAAATCGCTTTCAATCCAACCATCTGTCCCAAAGATGATTGCATGGTCTCCGTCTGTAGCCGTTGCCCTCGATTTCCCAATCTCTCGCTTCAATAATTTTTAAAATCCCCAGATTGCCCTTTTCCACTTCATAATTTTATTTCAAATATGTGTTTGTATTAGTTGCATTGCCATTCTATTCGGTTGTTGTTAGGGTTTCTTTCTAGAAAAAAATTAATTTGCATCTGCGTGCAAAAATCGACGGCTGGGATTCATTGCGATGGAAATGTGTCTTCTTTTTTTTTTTTTAATTTGATTATTGGAGAAAAAGAATTGTGTTTGAATATTCATGAGAATGCAACGCTGGCAATGATGTGTCTTTTCATACAAAGCTTCACGTGGATAGGGCCGGCTGACTGTCGATCACTTTTATTTTTAATTTTTATATTTGATTTGTTTTGATTCCGATTATTAGTTTATTGTTTATTTTATTCGTATTCATTTTGTATATATATGTTAATGTTGATTTATTTTTAATGATTTAGGCAGGGCGTTCGGTTACAACAAATTGATTTTGTCTATACAATCTTTCATTGCTAAAAACTTTATATTAAAAAAACTCATTATTATACAATTCATAAGAATTAAATATATTCTAATTCATGATTAAATTCATTTATGAGTAAAAAGGAATTTGATGTAGTAAATTGAAGATTTGAATCCAATTTCAAACATTGACTGTTATGTTTGATTAAGATATGCATTTAATAAAGATTTAAAAGACTTTCTTCACAAGGAAGTTCAAACAGTGCATTGCAAGTACCCAGATTAAGTTGAAAATGGAAAAGTCTTATTGGACCACAGCTATATATGCCTTTGTCCATGAATGTTTTACAATTCAATGAAGTTGTCTCATTATTCCAATTCTATTCGATCGCGTCATTGTCATATCAGGTTGGTTTCTTTAAATACGTAACACGATTAAATGACTCTTCATAAACAAACAAAAAGGTATATAATTAAAGGGAAAGGCGGTTATTTATTTTAATTACCATGATTAGCAATCCCCTTCATTTGCAATATCTTTTAAACTCACACCCCTAATTCATTTTTGGTTCTTTCTTTAATTTTCTCCACCCAGGTGTGATTTTTTTTTTTTTTTTTTTTTTTTTCATGTGTGTATGATCATTAAAAAATCTATATTAATATATTCTTCTTTCCAATAAAAAGTGTTTGGAAACTTTCTTATTTATAGTTATTTGAGAGTAAAATAATAGATTTGTATTCTTTGTTTTTCATTTTAAAATCATGTATGAACTTTTGAAACAACAAACCAAATTTATAATTTTAAAAATATTTGAAAAAAAAAAAAATATGCTGATGGTAAAATACATAATAATACTTTTATTATTTGTTTATTATTTTTATTTTATAATAGCTGATTTATAGTGCTATAAATATAGCATTAATCTTTTTGATTTTTTTTTTTAATAAAAAAAATAACAGAATAAAATTTTGGATTATCATAACATCTCTCTATGATATCTTGGAAGATTGTTGGTTGTCCAAAGAATCTCAATTTGTTACCTAATCGTATGGTCGCTTTAATTTTTTATTTTTTCTTTTCTTTTTAAATGATTTTTTTCTCTCGGTCGCTTTAGTTAATTGGAGCTCACTTATTTTCTCTAACAAATTATATATATTTTTAGGTTAAAATATTATTTTGTGATTTGAAGCTTTATTTTTGTTAGTGAATTTTTTAAGGTTTAATTTTTTTTTTTTAAGGCTAGTAGAATTTTGAGTTACATATTTCATATTTAAAAAAAAAACAAAAAAACAAAAAAAACTAAATTCACAATCTTTATTATCCAATGATTTTAAGATAAAATCTTGTGTTATCTAATAGGTTATTGTTGATGTCAAAATCTTGCTTAGATAAAAAATTTGTAATGGAAACTAGCCTGCACAATATAAAAGTCATATGAGAGTTAGAGTTTTTAGTAGAGTATTCGAGAGTAATTCATAACTTAACTCTCTTGTTTCTCTTACTTTGTCTCTATAGGAAACACTACGAATAATTATCTCTTGTCCTTTATAAATTTTCTTAACCATTGACACTTTATCTATATCACTGCGACTCGGTGGGTATGGTATGTTGGGGCTCAACCAAGACAAAGTGGTAGGGATCCAGAGGAGAATGGAGCCTTAGGAGTGCCCAAAACTATCCCTTGGAGACAAGTCGAGGGGGCTCGAGTCAAGAAATGCATACTCCTAAGTTTTCGAGTCAGGAAATGCCTACCCCATGCGGGCTCGAGTCAGGAAATACCTACCCCATCGTCGGATGCCCTCATGCCCGTCGCGAGACCCCTCTCTAGTGTTTTTAGCTTCCATGGACTCTCCCTACGCAAGTTCTTGCCTCGTCTAGGCCTCATTAGAGCTTGATTGAAGAATGTCAAGTATTTCGAAAATCTCTCAAAATAATTACCTATTTTTGGCAAAATTATTTAATATGAACTTTTTATAATCTAACATAGTATCAAATTTTATGAATTTAGAAATACAAATTATAGTTTTAAACTATCCACTCAATTGATATTAAATTAAGGAACAAAAATTAAATATTTAAATTATGAAAGATTTTTTAAATTCAACAAAATATATTTGATAATGTAACTATTTGATTATTAAATTATATTATGCTATAAAAATTATT
>JBBMEG010000024.1:1111394-1122485 GCA_037832605.1 Cyclanthera cordifolia
TTTGCGAAGAATAATACCAACATCAAAGCCATTGTCTGGGCTGGTTATCCTGGTCAAGAAGGCGGTCGTGGTATCGCAGACGTTCTCTTCGGAAAATTCAACCCAGGTATTAAAGATTAAAAATAGCAAAACTAGACTTGACAATTTTGTCAACCCAGGCACTAAAGATTAAACATAGCAATTAGCAACTTGGAATTCTAAATAGCTTGACAATTGAAATTAGAACCTAGATTTTGTCAACTAAGGTACTAAAGATTAAACATAGCGAAACTTAGCAACTTCGAGTTATAATTTTCTTAACAATTGAAATTAGAGCTATAATTTTACCGGTACTAAAGATGAAACATTGCAAAAGTTAGCAACTTAGGGTTCAAATTTGCTAGAGAATTAAAATCAGAGCTAAGATTTCGTTATCTTGCTTCAGGTGGAAGATTACCATTGACATGGTATGAAGCCGATTACGTTAACCAGCTTCCAATGACATCAATGCCGCTCAGACCAGTGGACAGCCTCGGCTATCCAGGAAGAACCTACAAATTCTACAACGGCTCCGTCGTCTACCCCTTCGGCTACGGTCTCAGCTACACCTCTTTCAACTATACCCTAACCTCCGCCAAACGATCTGTCGCCGTCAATCTCGACAACACAATCCAATGCCGCAACATTGCCTACAACGAGACCTCATTCAAGCCGGACTGCGCCGCCGTCCTCGTCGACGACCTGGCTTGCTCCGAGGAGTTCGAGTTCGAAATCGAAGTGGAGAACGTCGGTAAGAAAGACGGCAGCGAGGTTGTGATCGTGTACTCAGCACCGCCGAGCGGAATTTCTTCTACTCATATCAAGCAGGTGGTTGGGTTCCAGAGGGTGTTCGTGAAGGCTGGGGGCAAAGAAACGGCGACGTTTAGGATGAACGCTTGTAAGAGCTTAGGGCTTGTAGATTTCAGTGGCTATACTCTTTTGCCAGCCGGCGGCCACACCATTATCGTCGGGGATGGAGAAGTTTCTTTCCCGGTGGTGCTTAGCTTTAATAAGAACTAGGAATTTTTATTATTTTTTTCTTAGTGGATTTTGTTTATGGATTTAATTTCGTAGGGCAGTTTAGGCATTTTTTATTTTTATTTTTATTTTTATTTTTTGTAGGGGAGAATGGTTTTAGGAATTTGAGATGTACTGCCATTTGATTTGCAGTAAATAATAATCATATTTTTATTAGAATATTTCATTGTCTCTATTTTTTATTTTGTGAATGAGAAATATTGAACTCATATTCTATCTCAATAAACATCAACTCAGATATAGCTGAAGAGTAAAAAAGAAAAAAACAAAAAATGAAGAACGTTAACAAAGGGGACAATTTGGTTTTCTTGACATGGAATAAAAGAGATCTTTTTTTAATGTTTGGCCTATTAATTTTCTTTTACTTTTACTCATTTAACCCTTTATTTTTTTACCTTCCCTTTCCTCCCACTCACCCCTTTTTTCTCTTACCTTCCCCAACAACCCTACCAGCATATCCCTTTTTCTTTCAAAACTATAGATTCCTTTGCTCCCGATCTCGAGGAATTAAGGGGCAAGTTTCGCGTTTCTTTTCTTATATGAAGTACTTGGGGACAAGGAGCAATTACTCTCATAGTTGTCGCTACCGGCTCTGATTTCCGATTCCCAATGGTCGTTAATAGATAGAGGTTGCTTTGGTTCTCCCAGGAAAGATGCCAATTTGGTTAGTGTTGAGTTGTACCTTTCGATAATAGGAATACAAGCTAATGATTCCGTCAAGGCAATCAAATTGGTCACATTATCCAGACTAAAACTAATGATTCCAGATGCTATATTATCTAAAACCACATATGTGTGTGAGAAATAATGAAAATGAAGATAATTCATTTGATTCACCAAAAACTATTTTCACATAATAGTATTTCTTTTAAAATTATCTTTTTATTCTCCTCTTAATTATTTTTGTTATTCTGGTAGTAATATTTTATCATCTCCATGATTATTTTCTTACTCTTATCGTACTCATTTAATTTCTCCATAATCATTCTCTTCCTCGTGCACAATAATTATTATCCACGTAATCATTCCCCCAATAATGATTCACTTTTCTATTATAACTCTAATTCACATTCCTCTTAAAGAATTCTCAGTATATCCAATCACATAAAGGAAAACTAATTAGATAGTAATTTAGGAATAGATTGATAATAGAAGTTCGACAAAAAAAAAAAAAAAAAAGAAACACGTCAGTCTAAAATCAAATATAACATTCTGCAAATACAACCAGCCCAATATGAACGGCAGATCAAGTAAATAAAATGAAAGCATTTAGAAGAACCATTAATAATCTTTTGAGACATGAAACATTGTCACTTTTGTTGTAGATGGCGGGGGAGAAACACATGATGATATGAAAATCATTGCAAAGATCTTCAGCTGATGCCTTAGTTCTCCAAGCCCCCGACCCCAAGCTTCTGCACTTCGTCCTTGAGCGTTTTCAGGTATTTAACAGCTTCGTCCAGAACCGTGACGGTTGTCATTTCGTAGCCACCGGGGAGAATCTCTCTCAGTCTTCTCACCATTCTCTTTACTTTTAACTGTTTCATGTCACTGTCATAGTTGCTTCCACTGCTTGACGATGTCTGGACATGATTAAATGACTGATTCTTCTTGGGTTTGGATCTATAAGAAGATGAAGAATCAGGAGATCTAATTCCATAATTCAAGTGAGATTTGGCAGTACTAATTTCTTCATCTTCAGATCCGGCAAAGTCATCAAGATCATCATCTTCCAAGCTCAATAATGCATCGATATCATCCAAATCCTCCATCAAAAGAGATGATATTTCTTTATCTTCATAGCGCATATCGTTGACGCAAAAGTTTTGTTGGATATACTTTGAGCACATATTTGCAGTAGGGCCACTAAGTTTGTTGGCAATTGCAGGATGGAACATTATTTGGCTTCGATTATCAGTGTGATCAAAGATGATGAAATTTTGGGGACACATTTCAGAAGGTTGAAACTCAACAGTACTGAGAGGTCCCAAATTCTTTCTTCCAGGAGGTAAAAAAGAAGGGATCTGCATGTGATTATCATCCCCTTGGTTTGCTATTGGAAGCATTGTCTTATTGAGGTAAAAGTTGTGATCAATCTGTGTGAAATCCATGTAAATGAAACAAAGAAACAAACGAGAAACTCTCCAAACTTCAAGTTCACGTGTCTAGAGATTGCTATTATATTACGAAAACTAAACGGATGTTAACTAACAAGAAGACTACACAGCAACTCTATGTGTAGTCATTTTGACAGGAGGCCAGTCCACCTAACTCCCCAATGTCCAAATGCTTTTTGCAATGTTATCCTACGTGACAGGTTTAAGCAATTGGCGAAAATACTCGGCCTGTGAGGAACGGATTGAAATTCATCAGCAACAATGCACAATTAATATTTCAATAATAATAGCAGTGAAAACAAACAAGTGAACCCAGAATGTATTGATTCGTTCAACAATGTGCTTCAGGCATTCATTAATGGATAAGAAGCGCAGCATTGATTTAACCAGTCACCAGTAACCAACCAATTTTTTGAACCACAAACTACAGAAATTCAGAATTCCAAAGGAGTAGCAAAGTTACAAAACCAAGTTTAATGATTTGAGATGCCGAGAAGGTAATATTGAAGTAACCAGATAAAGGCAGAGAGGAGAATGTGAAGCACTAAATTTTGACATAATAAAATGCATTTGTACAAACCGACAAAAACAATAGCTCAGTAACATTACTGTGTGCCAATGACCTGAGATCATGGCTATAAGTCCCCCACCCCCAATTGTTGTGGAACTCATCTTATCTATTCTTACTAATTATTAAGGACAGCCACTTGGATAAAAAGGGAAACACTAGAGAAAGATAGGAGTGTAAGTGCAAGTAGTTAGAAAATCAATTTAGAGTTGAAAGATTTATTTTTTTTAGATGAGTAAAGAGGCAACAGACAACATTAAATTTCAGGCACTTCAAATATGTGAACAGTAGATATCAAACATAGCATGGTAAAATGAGACTCGAAGATAATGGATCACCTGACAAACTTGCATCACTTGGTAGTAGGCAATGATTCCATCACTCATATTAACTTTCCCAACTTCCTTGACACCTCTGTATCTCTTTCCCGTAACACCAATGAACATTCTCACTCCTCCAACCAGTAATATAAAGATAAAACAACAGCAAAATAAGATAGACCGGTAAAGTCAATGTTTTAATTTCCTACCTGCACACAGTCATTAGAAAACAGCTTAGCGAATTACCAAAGTATACGAGCACAAGAATAATATTACCAAGTACACAAACTTAGTCATTTGTATTATTTAGAATTCAACAACTTAGGGGGTGGCGATTCAAAAATTAGTTATTTGTTTCAAGGTATGACTCTAGAAATAATAACTAAACCTTCCAAATTAAAAGAGATAAACCATGCCATTGGCAAACAAACAGGGCCAGTGAAATATCCTTGTTCTAACACACCAAGATATAAGTTTATTTTTCAACTAGGTGGACGTCTACTTAAGTATAGTAATAATCAACATAATTGGCTATGTTCCAGAAATCTCACCAATGCAAATCAAATTACAGAATAACACGAAAGAAGACCACCAAGCGAACACAGTTGTTGCTGTAATTCACCAAGGACGATGTCCACGACATTGTGATTATGTTCTTCAATTCCAATTAATACAAAAGCGAACACAATCCTAAACTGAAGGGTAAAACAAGAAAAAGAAGAAAGAGTAAGTACAAACTAAGAAATGTAAATTGTAAACACACGAACTACCTATTAATCAACAGCCATAACTAGACTGAGCCCCCAGTAACCAAATCGAAGATAGCTAATAGGTAATAAGGTTAAGAAAACCATGTGTCTTTGCATTTTCAGTGGTTAAAACATAAAACAAAGTACTTGTAAATCGGGGTTAGACGCTTCCCATGACCAAAACCAAAACAGACCATCAAAATTATAAACGTAGACCTAATTTCCTCGTAGTCCTAACCACGGGATGAAATGGAATCAACTGCAAAATAACCCAAAAACGAAGTGGAAAACAGTAGAAATCAACAAGATCAGAACCAATAACGCAGTAAGTTTAAGTAAAAATTAGAAAAGTCCGATTGCAAGAGAACCATAGACACCAACAACAATTACAGTAAAGAAAGACCAAAAAGATTAAAACAACAAGCTCTCGAGAGTACAAATCAATCACAAATTAACTCTTCCCATTACGCATCCAACAATTAAGAACGAACCCTAACAATTTTACTCGCCCTAACTCCATTACCGCATGCTACACGAAGCAAAAAACAAACAATTTCACAAATGATGAACCTAAATGTTCACCCACGTGATTCCAGAAGAGAATCAGGCAGAAAAACGAAGACGATCGGAAGATTTAAGCAAGAGTTCGGTAGATCAGTTCCCAGAATTGGTCTGCAAGCTAAAGATCTGGCAGGAAGAGGTAGAGAGAAAACGAGCGCGAGGAGTAAGAAAGTATTTAATAAATTCTAGTTGGGGTATTTGTTGGAATCTGTGGGTCATGCATTGATACAGACAATAGTCAAACGCAGAGAGCTGAGAGCCGTTGGATTGAAATGATTTCCGTAGATTATGGGATGCTATTATAACCGTTGGATCTAGCACGCGTGATCGGATGGAGCAGTGGGGCCCACGGGGCTTGACAAATGCGTATCGTGAAAATAACTCCTCGTGTGGGATTTTAGGAAATGGAGGGGAAGAAAAAGGAAATTAAAACTATTTGTATTTTTTTTGGGGGAAATTTAAAATATATAAATAATTATAAATATAGTTATTTTTTTTTTGTTGAATTAATTATTTAAAAAAACATTTCATATAATGTATAGAGAGAGGCCATTGACGTAGAAATCACTAATCGATCAACAATTTACTTAGTGCGCTACTGCAAAGTGACACACTCGTCAATGGAGTCGCAAATTTTTGATGTTCTTACAAGTTGCGCTCTCCATTTTCACAGTTTCTTCAGTGCGGTATTAGCGGCTTCGCGGTTCAGATACAAACCAATTGACGTACCTACTTGCAGACTGGATTTAGTTACATTGATTGAAGCGAAGTCTTTGTCGAAGGCGAATTGGCAAATCAGCTTGGATTTCGTCACTATCTATGTTTCAATGGTTGATCAAGAACTATTTGTGATTTTTATCCGTGTTCGTAATTGATTGATTCTGATAAGCTATACTCGTGACCTGTCTGATAATCTATATGTTGGCCTTTTATTTTGCTGTGTCAAAGTTCTGGAAACAGCAATAATGGAGTCTAGCATCTGTTTAGCCATTTTCATGATAGGTAGTGTTGTTCTAGTTAGAGTTATAATTGGCCAAGTCCAATCTGTGATTCTAAGCGGGTCATTTCGATTATTTTGATTGATCAGCAGCTTAAAGGGGAGATTTCTCCATTTAATGGAACCTCTCAGCTCGCCAGGTTCTTGAGTTGATTCACAATGCGTTTACCTGGCAGATTCCAGGTGAGTTGGGTTCCTGTTCCAATTTTTCTCAGCTCAGTCTTTTCATAAATTTTTCTTTCAGGCCACAGTTCATCCCAGTTGATTTGGGAAATAAATATTTAAAAGGAAGCATTCATGAAAGCATTTGCAACTTAACGAACTTGTTAGCATTTGGTGTGGTATTTAATCATCTCCCGGGAAGAATTCCATGAAACATATGAAACTTGGTTAATCTTAAAATTCTGGTTGCATACTGTAACGAGCTAGAGTGTTCCATTCCTATCTCGATTGGTAAGGCGCCTTGTAAGCTCTAGATTTTAGCCAGAACAACTTCTCAGGGAATATATCGGTGGAGATTGGGAATTTGTTGAATCTTGAGTATCTCTTATTGTTTGAGAATTCTTTTGTTGGGAAAATTTCCAAGGAAATAGGGAAATGTGCGAAGCTTCTTGCTCTAGAACTATGCAACAATAAGTTCAGTAGTCCAATTCGTTCACAGCTAGGCTTTCGAGTTCGCTTACAAAAAACCTTGCCTCTGTTAAGAAATAGATTAAATTCCACTATGTCACAATCTCTCTTACAATTGAAAGGTTTAACCAATTTGATTCTCTCAGGGAATGAGTTAAGTGGAACTATATCTTCTGATATCATTGCAGGTTTTGACACGAATTGTGAATTATTTGATGCATGAGTCAAGTGTTCATCATTTCATGAAATAGATAATCGTTTTTTCATTATTGAAAATCCAGATCAAGCACTCAATTGTAATTCGAATCCTAAATTTACACCACCATCAATGGTTTAACCAAACACAAGTTCATTTCTCACTCTCTGAATCCTAAGACATAGAGACTCATTTTCCGGGAACAAAGTTGGTGGCATAGGACCAAGCATTGTTGTTGACTGGATCAGCAATGTGGTCAGCCAAGTTCTCCAAAGGACCCTTTCCAGTAACAATAGCTTGAACAAAGAAGCCAAACATAGAAAACATTGCCAACCTTCCATTCTTGAGCTCCTTCACCTTCAGCTCAGCAAAAGCCTCTGGGTCATCTGCCAAACCCAATGGGTCAAAGCTTCCACCTGGGTAGATTGGGTCAGTGATCTCTCCGAGCGGACCACCGGCAATACGGTAGCCCTCAACAGCACCCATTAATACTACCTGGCATGCCCATATGGCCAAAATGCTCTGAGCGTGGACCAAGCTGGGGTTTCCCAAGTAGTCCAGCCCTCCCTCGCTGAAGATTTGAGAGCCAGCCTTGAACCACACAGCCTCACCAAACTTCACGCCATTGCGAGACAGAAGCTCGGGGAAGACACAGCCCAAAGCTCCAAGCATGGCCCATCTGGAGTGGATCACTTCCAGCTCACGGTTCTTGGCGAATGTCTCGGGATCGGCTGAAAGTCCAGCGGTGTCCCAGCCGTAGTCGCCGGGGAATTCTCCAGTCAGGTAGGAGGGTGCCTCGCCAGAGAATGGGCCCAAGTACTTGACACGGTCGGGACCGTACCATGGGCTGCCGGAGGAGGAAGCTGGCTTCTTGGCGCCGGTCTTCCTCATGCTGACTCTTCCGTTGCTTTGAAGCTCAGAGGCATTGGGGGAGAGCTTGATGGCCTGGCCGGCCAGAGATGGGGAGGAAAGAGCCATTGTGGAAGCGGCCATTGAAGGAGCTTGGAATGAGCTGTGAGATTGATGATGAGATATGTGTTTGTTATGAGAAAGAAGTGGAATGATGAAGTTATATACATGGATTTGGGGAAAGGTCCTTATCCAGGAAAATCAATATCATCTTTCTTATTGGTTGAAATTTATTTGGTCGATTTCCTTACTCCAAGTGGCTTCTTCTGTGCCACTTACACCTCTAAAAATCTTAGGCTCCTCTTTCTTCCAATGATACTTTGACGCGTTAGTTGTTGATAGCACCAATATCCTTTGAGAATTGCATATACACTTGTCATTTGCTGATTTGTGGATAACTGTAGCTTGTTGGATATTGTGAATAATACTATCTTCGCCTTTTAAAGTATTTCGTTCCTTCTTTATTTTTATGCATTTTTGTAATTAAATCAATTTTTATGTTGGGGTTCTTGTGAAAGTTTGTGCTCAGGAATATAAAGTTCAATAATGGTCCATGATTCTCTAAATTAAAGGCTTGTCGATAAGAAGTTAGTTTAAATTATTAAAAATACCCATGAACTATAAAACTAGTTTTATGCATTAGAGTTTCATTTTAACACTTAAACTTTGAATTTTGTTTCAACATTTAAAAATGTTTTTTTGGTTGAATTAATTCATGGATGAAAAGTGATGTGCTTATATAAACATATATACTGGAAAAAAGGCATACAGATGCGTCATTCTTCGCCCATAAATTTAATCGAAAAGCCTGCAAACTAAATAAATGCAAAAACATCTCAGCATGTATTTTGTAATATTGAGTTTGATAAATATTATTTAATCGACATAAAGTATAAACTATTGTAATACTAATTTAATAATTTTCACTGCATACTATTATGAATCTGAAGCAGTTGTTGAGTTCTCCCCCCAACGCCTTAATTTTTTTTTTTTTTTTTTTGGTATCTGTAACTGTACAGATAGCTTGTGCGCACTTCTACTAATGTTACGGAACATACTACCTGATCCTGCAATATTTAGATGTCAAGAAAATTCGTAGAAAATTAATTCATAGATAAGTAGCCACCATTGATTGTACCCCACCTCTTGTAAATTTGCTTCTTTGGGTTTAGCGTTTGCTTTTCCTAATCAATCTGTGATTTTGAATTTTTCAGGAAGGCATGTTCGGGGGAGGACATATGGCAAGGATGTGTAACTAAATTTGATAAAAATGATTTATATAAAATTCTTGTGGTTGTGGTTATATGCCAAATTTGGAACTTCAGAAATGTTGTCCTGATTGGAAATGTTAATGCCTGTAACGAAGAGTTCTTGTATCAAATCAGGAATGTTTAAAATTTATATGTGAATTCTGATATTGCAGGTGATGGTGATGGAAGTGTCTCAAGAAGGAATAGAGAAGATGCAAGATGGAATCCTCCTAGTACAAACCAATGGAAGCTGAATGTAGATGGAGCTTGGAAGTCTGAAACGGGCTTTGGATGTGGTGGTTGGATCATCTGGGATAGCATGGGCAATCCGGCGTTGTATGGGTGGAGTAACTGCAAGAAAGTGGCGTCGACTGCTCTAATGGAAGCGTCGGCGGTTCGAGACGGGTTGAGGCTTTTGCTTGATAAGGGCTTTAGTGATCTCCCAAGTATCTGGGTGGAATCTGATGCTAGAAACGTAATTGATCTCATTTTAGGTATTTCCCAAGACTCTTCTGAAATAAACATTATGATTGTTGATATTCATGATTTTATTCCTAGTTGTAGGGAGATCTCTTTTGTGTATTGTAGGCGTGATTGTAATGAGGCGGCAGATTATTTAGCCAAACATGGCTTAAGCTCTGCTGTTTCTACTGTAATCTCTTTGAACTCAGTTAGTGATGTGGATCTTGATATCTTTTTGTGTAGGGGATCCCCTCTCTTTGATTGGATGATTGCTCGGGAGCGGGTGTGCTCTGGAGTCGGTTGATGTTTTGATGAATATATTTTCTCTTCAGATAAAAACAAATTACATACATGTTTCTTTGAAAACAACTATTACAGGTTCATGCGGTTTGTCTTGTAAATATAGCTGAGGTGCACGTAAGCTTCCTGGACACTTACGATTAAAAAAAAAAAAAAAGCACAATGACTTAAGAGATCAAAAAGATAGGATGATGCCCGAGAAAGCTCGTATATGTTTGATAACTGAATTTAGTTCTATGTTTGATTGAATTCAGTTTAGTCAGGTTAATTATCAACGGTTTTGTCAAACAGGATCTGTTGCTCTTTCTCTACAATCTTCTCAATTGTTTCAACTTTCCGCAATTGACTTCTTTGAAGGAGCACAATGATTTTCAACAATTTCTGGGAAGTCAATACTTATCCTAAATTGGCATCAAACAGAGGAATGGAAAGGATGGATGCAGGCACTGAGTCAAGTTCTTCAATTAAGATGTAACCTGTGTAATCAAATACCTTTACAAATAATGGGTCCAAATTTTCATTTCTAATGTGAGGGATAAATGTTATTTATCATTGATTTTGTGTCATTCCTTTAGCAGTTATAGGTGTCAAAAGATGATTTCTTGCCATAACTGAAGGCATAATTTGGATGACTAAAAATGTTAATTTACATAAGATTTGTCAAAGAAAACACAAATTCACACCAAAGAACTTAATTCATTATCAACTAATGTACATCAACAATAATTCATCACACCGAAGCTCTTTTTAACTCATTCAATCTCTCGTTCTAACATAATTCATATCCTCACTTTCCAGGGACAAAGTTTGTGGCATAGGACCAAGCGTTGTTGTTGACTGGATCAGCAAGGTGGTCAGCTAAATTCTCCAAAGGACCCTTACCAGTGACAATGGCTTGAACGAAGAAGCCAAACATGGAGAACATAGCCAGCCTTCCATTCTTAAGCTCCTTCACCTTCAACTCAGCAAAAGCCTC
>JBBMEG010000024.1:1122585-1170201 GCA_037832605.1 Cyclanthera cordifolia
GCTTTTTTTTTTTTTGGGGAGGAAGGGGGGGGGGGAGGTTTTTTTTTTTTTTTTTTTTTTTTTTTTTTTTTTTTTTTAATTTTTTATTGAGATTACAACATTTAGGGACTCGAACCATAAGTCGAGCAGATGCTAATAAATCTCTAATATCAGCTGAGCTATGTGTCACAATCGTACTTTAGAGGCAGCGAAATGACGATTGTGCGACACTTGCTTTAACCCGACGAGCAAGTTAGTCAAACTAAAATGACAGAATGAGTGGCACAACATGTGCAATCTCTATCACGGACGTCGAGAAAATGTTTTCGAAAAAGGGAAAGAGAGTTTTAAAAATGCTTTTGTCTTTAAAAGTTATATGACAAGATACAATAAGAGACAAATCAATGATTTTAATAATAACTTGGTACAGAGGAAATATTTATTTTGCAATAATTACTCAAAATGCTCGTCCTAGAAATTAAAAAACTATTAAAAATATTTGTAATAAGTTCTTAGAAGGGAAGACACGTGAACAAGTAGCCGTCCGCTAAATTAAGCTAATTACTAAAATATATCAAATGGGAACATAACTGAAAGTTGATTTATATTAAGATAAACTCAGATTGCCAACTGACATTAAGTTCATTTATTAAGGAATTCGAATCTCCAATACCGTAATTTAGAGAAAAAAAAACTCCGATCCTTAAATGGAGGGCAGGGCAGCTTGCAAACGACACACTCGTGAAATTCCAGCACCATGCAAATTGCTTCGATTCTCTGTTCCCATACAATGGTTTTGGCGGCAATCAACAACTTGCACACTGCAATCCATGGCCGACCTCTCCATGATTTGGATTTACTGACAGTGGAGCATTGTCTTTATCGTTGACGATTAGGCAGGTCAGCTTGAATTTTCACGTTGAAACTTTACTTAATGTATTTCAACGATTTGTAGAATTCAAATCATATTTGTGTTTTTTTCTCCGTGGTCGCGAATTGATTGACCAGTTGGTACTATAATTACGATGTTATGGCCTGTGTCGTCGTCAATGGAGTCAATGGATTTGATTTTTTATTTTTTTATATTAAGCTAAGTGTTTACGGGGAGACAAAAAAAACTCCTAAAAAACGCTTCTGAAAGTTGTAACAATGGCTTCTAATGTCAGTTTAGCCATTTTCGTAATAGCTAGTTTTGTTCTAGTTAGAGTTGTATTTGCCGTAGAACAATCGGCGATGGATGTTGAACTGGAAGCTTTAAAGGCTTTCAAGAGTTCCGTCCATTTCGATCCATTGGGAGCACTTTCGGATTGGAAGGATTTTCACCATCACTGCAATTGGTCTGGCATTATCTGTGACCCTGATTCTAAAAATGTCATTTCGATCACTTTGATTGATCAGCAGCTTGAAGGCGAGATTTCTCCATTTATTGGGAATCTCTCGGCTCTTCAGGTTCTTGATTTGACTCAGAATTCTTTTACTGGGCAGATTCCAGGTGAATTGGGTTTGTGTTCCAACCTTTCTGTACTTACTCTTTACAGAAACTTTCTCTCAGGTCACATTCCATCCCAGTTGGGAAACCTAGGGTCCCTGCAATCTGCTGATTTGGGTGATAATTTTTTAAAAGGAAGCATTCCTGAGAGCATTTGCAATTGCACGAACTTGTTAGGATTTAGTGCGAGCCTTAATAATCTCACGGGCAAAATCCCATCAAACATAGGGAACTTAGTCAATCTTCAATTTCTGCTTGCATACAGCAACAAGAAGCTAGACGGACCCATTCCTACCTCAATTGGCAAATTAGAAGCACTGCAAGCTCTAGATTTTAGCCAGAATAACTTAACTGGGAATATACCAGTGGAGATTGGGAATTTGTTGAATCTAGAGTATCTCTTATTGTTTGAAAATGCTTTGGTTGGGAAAATTCCCAAGGAAATAGGCAAATGTGAGAAGCTTCTTGCTCTGGAACTATACAACAATAAGCTCAGTGGTCCAATTCCTTCACAGCTAGGCTCTCTGGTTCGCTTAGAAACCTTGCGTCTGTATAAAAATAGATTAAATTCCACCATACCACAATCTCTCTTTCAATTGAAACGTTTAACCCATTTGCTTCTCTCAGAGAATGAGTTAACTGGAACTATATCTTCTGATATTGGATCTCTGAGATCACTGCAGGTTTTAAATCTTCACTCAAATCGATTCTCTGGGGTGATTCCTTCATCTGTGACAAACTTGTCAAATCTGACTCAATTCTCTCTGAGCTTTAATTTATTCACCGGAGAGATTCCTTCCAATATAGGTTCGCTTTATAATCTGAATAGATTGACATCCAGCGGTAATCTTCTGGCGGGTTCTATTCCATCAAGTATTACGAACTGCACCCAGCTTCTTGTCATTGATCTTTCATTTAATAGGCTGACAGGGAAAATACCTCTGGGATTCGGGAAGTTGCAGAATCTTACCTCCTTCTTAATTGGATCAAATAGGTTTTTTGGTGAAATCCCAGACGACCTCTTTGATTGCTCATCTCTTGAGCTTGTAGACCTGTCTTCAAATAATTTCTCAGGATCGATAAAATCCAGTATTGGCAAGCTTTCCAATATTCGAGTTTTCATAGCAGCAGAAAATTCATTTTCTGGGGAAATTCCAAGGGACATTGGCAACTTAAGCAGTCTCAATACATTGAACCTCGCAGGAAATAAATTTTCAGGTAAAATTCCTGGGGAGTTGTCTAAGCTTTCTCTTCTTCAAGGTCTTTCCTTGGGTGACAATGCATTGGAAGGAAGGATTCCAGAAAAATTATTTAATCTGAAGCAACTGGTTCATCTTCATTTGCACAACAACAAGTTCACAGGTCCAATCCCAGATGGCATCTCAAAACTAGAGTTCCTTTTATATTTGAATCTCCATGGTAACTTGCTTATTGGATCTATTCCTAAAAGTATGAAAAATCTTCATGGACTTGTGATGTTAGATCTGTCCCACAACCATCTATCTGGATCAATACCTGGGGTTTTAATCTCAGGCATGAAAAGTATGCAACTATACATGAACCTGTCATACAATTTTCTGGTAGGAGGCATTCCTACTGAGCTTGGGCTGCTGCAAATGATACAGTCTATTGACTTTTCAAACAACAATCTCACAGGGATTATTCCAGCAACGCTTGGAGGTTGTAGAAATTTGTTTTCTCTTGATCTGTCAGGAAATGATATTGTTGGTATGCTTCCAGGTAAAGCTTTTCCTGGAATGAATATGCTCACAAACTTGAACCTTTCACGGAACAAAATATCTGGTGAAATCCCTGAAGAGTTGGCAAATCTGGAGCACTTGTACTCTTTGGACCTTTCTCAGAATCAGTTCAGTGGCAGCATCCCTCAGAACATTGCAAAACTTTCTTCTCTGAAGTATGTTAACCTTTCATTCAATCAACTAGAAGGTCCTGTTCCAGACACCGGAATATTTCAAAAAATAAATGTGTCAAGCTTGATAGGAAATCCTTCTCTTTGTGGATCCAAGTTCTTTTCTCCTTGTGAAAAGAATGGTTCGCGACATCGATCAAAAAAGACCATACTCATTCTCGTAATCCTTGGATCTGTTTCTGTACTTTTAGTTATAATTTCCTTAATTCTAGCCATCGTCCGATATCATAAGCTTAAGAAATCTAAAAGTATTGAGAATCCTGAACCTTCATTGGATTATGCATGTACCCTTAAGCGGTTCAATAAGAAGGATATGGAGATCGCAACAGAGTACTTTAGCGAAAGCAACATTCTGGGTTCCAGTACTTTAAGCACTGTCTACAGGGGTCAACTGGAAGGTGGACAGATTGTAGCTGTAAAAAGATTGAACTTACAATATTTCTCTACAAAATCAGACGATTACTTCAATAGAGAAGTCAAGGTTCTTAGTCAACTCAGGCACAGAAATTTGGTAAAAGTTCTCGGATATGCTTGGGAAAGCCAGAAACTGAAGGCTATCGTTCTTGGATACATGGAAAATGGGAACTTGGATAGAATAATACATAGCCCTGGAACAGAACAACTAAGTTGGACCCTGTCAAAAAGAATTGATATTTGTGTTTCGATTGCTAGTGGGATGCAATATCTACATCATGGATATGGTTTTCCCATCATTCACTGTGACTTGAAGCCTTCAAACATCCTTCTGGATGAAGACTGGAACGCCCATGTGAGCGATTTTGGAACTGCTAGAGTGTTGGGGGTGCAGAGCCAAGACGCAAGCAACATTTCTTATTCAGCAGCTTTTGAAGGCACTATCGGATATTTGGCTCCAGGTAAAATTTTACAGTTCTTTTTTTTTTTGGGGGCAAGTTATACATTTAGTCCCTATTGGTTTGAAGAAAGTTATAGTTTAGTCCTTATGGTTTGGAGAAATCTACAATTTAGTTCTTATGGTTTGAAAAATTAGAAATTAGTCCTTAAAATTTGATAAAATCAAAAATAGTATATGTCGTTTGTAATTATTGGTGAATAAAATTCGTAGAAGTTAGTTACTTATGTGAATAAAATTCGAGACTGAGAGTGTGAGTAAGTAATTGATTGGACAAAAAAACGCATCATTTAATATATCAAAAGTTACATCTACGTACTACATTCGCCCACGACGTATGAAAAACATGAATTATTTTTTAGATTTTTTCAAACCATAGAGGCTAAAAATTCTATAGTACTCCAAACTGTAAGGACTAAATTTTATATTTCTTCAAAACAATAACAACTAAATTCTAAATTTTTAAACTATACGGACTAAACTCTAACTTTCCTCAAATCATACGGGCCAAATTTATAATTTTCCTTTTTTTTTTTTAATTAAAAGGCTCACACTAGCACTCAACATGCAAAAATAATACAATCAATTGCAGAATTGACATTTCATATCTCATGCAATTGGTATAAGGAAAAACTGAAAGAATTTGGTCGGTATCTTCTCTTGATATTTTAAATTTTAGTGGCTTGAAAGGATTAAGCTACTCTACTCCTAAAAATCTGAGAGGATCCTTATCCAAACTAAAGTTTGTGTGAAGTATCTATATCTGAACATTCCTTCTTATCAGAGTTCGCGTACATGGGGAAAGTGACGACAAAAGTAGACATGTTCAGTTTCGGCATTATACTGATGGAATTTCTAACAAAGAAAAGGCCAACTGCAATCTTTGAAGCTCATGGACTCTCAATCAGCCTGCAGCAACTGGTAGAGAGAGCTCTAGCTAATGGAAAGGAAGGGCTTAGTCAAATTTTGGATCCAGTGTTAGTCTTGAATAATTCAGAGGAGCAAAAGAAGTTAGAAGAAATACTCAAACTAGCACTTTGCTGTACCGAACAAAATCCTGAGAATAGACCTGACATGAATTTAGTTCTGTCCACCCTTCAGAATCTGCAGAGAGATGAATAGTTAATTTTCAAATATTAGTACTAGAAATTAACCGAAAATCCCCCTCTCGCTCTCTCTTCAACCCCTCGGTGCTGTTTGTTTTGAGTTTTTCAAACCAGTATTTAGTAAATACTGGTTTGATTGTAGTGGACGTCTTGTTAGGATAGTTATTTAGTTTTCTTTGGTGTCTGTGGTTTTGTTTTTTAGATTCCTTGTCTTTCTTCTGCTTCTAGAGTTTCTTTAATTGTATTTACCAGTTCAGGAGTTTTCTCTTTTTTTTTTTCATTTATCAATCAAATTGTTTCTTATTAAAAGAAAATATATTACTACTAGATGTCAAACTGTCTTGTATCTTATTTTTGCAATGAATGAATACTGAGTTCAAGCTTGCAGAATTCTAGTTCATGATTAGTGAGTTCAATGGATTCTTGTGCTTCACAATAGACATAAATGATCAGTAGGCGCTTGTAATTTGAACGGATGCCTTTAGAGTAATAGAACAAATTCCAAGAGTTTCTGGTCCCCAATGCTTTATTGATCGGCACATCCCATGAATTGGTACATTTTATGAAGCCTAATTATTGCCATTTAATTCTGACTAATAGAAAATTCTTGTTGAGGTTTAATGTATCCTATTGGTGCATTATCTCTAAGGGTGGCGCGGTAAAAAATTTAGACTTTGAAAGTGTGCTTTCTTTAATGTTTCATGTTCGAAACTCACCTGTAACATTAATTTGTAGATACCTATAATATATTCATTTATTTGATGTCTCTTGGTGCCTGATTTAGATACATAAGCTTCGATTTTTCGATTAAAAAAATATATCTAAGAGCTGCATTGTTCATTCAGTTAAAAACTAATCTTCTTTCCCTTTTTGTGTTTTATGTGTTATCTGAATTAATGATTACCAGTGAAGTATGAAGTGGATTTGTTATGTTGGGAAACAGAGGTATGTTCTTGTTTAGGAATTGGAGAAAGAAGAGAAAATAAAGTAATTTGAGGATATGAAATACTTGTTTAGGAATTGGTGTATTAAACATGTCTAGTGTTACATTTTTTATTTAAACAATCATCTCCAATATTGAAAGATAGATTCAGATTGTTTTACCATTCATTAACATCACATTTCTCACCACAAACTTCTCTTGCCACAAGAATTGTATTTATAATTATTGCATTCATGAAATAGATAAATCCTTAGTGATTATGGAAAAACCATAATGAAATTCATTGACATCAAACACTCAATTGTTCAAACCCGAAATTTACACCACCACTGAGTTTAAGACTCTCACTTTCCGGGAACAAAGTTTGTGGCGAAAGCCCAAGCATTGTTGTTGACTGGATCGGCAAGGTGGTCAGCCAAGTTTTCCAATGGACCCTTTCCTGTAACAATGGCTTGAACAAAGAAGCCAAACATGGAGAACATGGCTAACCTTCCATTCTTGAGTTCCTTCACCTTCAGCTCAGCAAACGCCTCTGGGTCATCAGCCAATCCTAATGGATCGAAGCTTCCCCCGGGGTAGATGGGGTCGGTGATCTCCCCGAGCGGACCGCCGGCAATACGGTAGCCCTCAACAGCGCCCATCAGCACAACTTGGCAAGCCCAAATGGCCAAAATGCTCTGGGCATGAACCAAGCTGGGGTTGCCCAAGTAGTCCAATCCTCCCTCACTGAAGATTTGAGATCCAGCCTTGAACCACACAGCCTCACCAAACTTCACGCCATTGCGGGATAGAAGCTCGGGGAAGACGCAACCTAGAGCTCCAAGCATGGCCCATCTAGAGTGGATCACTTCGAGCTCACGGTTCTTGGCGAAGGTCTCGGGATCAGCCGAAAGTCCAGCAGTGTCCCAGCCGTAGTCACCTGGGAATTCCCCGGTAAGGTAGGAAGGTGACTCGCCAGAGAATGGTCCCAAGTACTTGACACGGTCGGGGCCGTACCATGGGCTGCCGGAGGAGGAGGCTGGCTTGCCGGCGGTCTTCCTCATGCTGACTCTTCCATTGCTCTGAAGCTCAGAGGCATTGGGGGAGAGCTTGACGGCCTTGCCGGCCAGAGATGGGGAGGAGAGAGCCATTGTGGAAGCGGCCATTGATGGAGCTTGGAATGAGCTGTGTAATTTTGATGATTAGATGAGATGAGTTTGTGGTGAGAAAGTATTGGAATGATGGAGCTTAATATAACATGGAGTTTGGGTAAGTGTCCTTATCCATTGAAATCAATATCAGTTTTCTTATTGGTTGAAATTCTGTATGGTTTGATTTCATTTCTCCAAGTGGCATTCTCTATGCCACAATTATCCTTCCAGGCCTTACCCAAGATCCCCAAAAATCTTAGCCAACTTCGTGGGCTTCTCTTCCTCCAATGAAATTCTGACACGTGTGTTGTTGATAGCACCAATATCTATAGAGAGTATGATGGACACTTCATTTGCTAATTTGGGGATATGTAATATGTTCGTTGTGTAAGTCCTTTTATGGCGTTTGAGTCACTATAAACAAAATCGGAAAATCTTGGTGTTTGGGCTACCAAAAATCATTCCTCTCATAATTAAGTTTTTTTAAAATTATATTTTAATTATCTTTTAGCTACTTTTGATGTCTCCATAACAATTTTTTATTATTTCCATAACTATTTTTCACTCATCGAACTCATTATTTTATTTTTCTCATTATCATTCTTTTCACCCAAACACAATTAATCATTATTCTCCATAATCATTTTCTTAACCACAAACACAATTACTCATTCTTCCCATAATCATTTATTTTCTCATTGTCTCGTAATTCTTATTCCTCTCATAATCATTCTTATTTCCCTTTGCCCCAAACAGACCCAAGTCTCTAGATAGTGTTTGAATGTATAATCGTAGAGTGGTTGTTTTTAGTAATAAAAAATGAGAGATTATTTTGAATGGTTTTAAAGAAGAAAATATAATAATAGTTCGTTTGTATAAAATGTTTAAACAATGATTATAAAAACTCGTTTTTAATAGCTCTATAAAAGAGTCAAACAAACAACTTCTAAGACTATGTTTGTTAGTTTTTTTCGGAGAAGTGGAGTTGTTAACCACTACTTCTAAAAAATCACTTGTTTGTATTTTGCAGTAAACAATTACTCTTAACCACCCATCAAATTCTCTATCAAACTACTAAATCAAACTTTACATCGAAGATATGACTGAACCACTACTAACATCAATTCTCAAAGAAGTAATTAATTACGCAACTACTATTAACACCAATCCTCAAACAAATATTCAACCACTATTAATTCTCTTCGCTCCACTCCTCTATTTACTACCAAAATAAATACACCCGGAGAAAAAAACCACTTTTATGTTGTGGTTGTAGTTTAAATATGTCCTCACGATTATACTAAGTTCATATAATTGTCCATTGTTGGAATACTCACCTTGTGGCAAATGTCCCACATTGGTAAGGGTTCTTCAACATATATATAAGATAGAGTGGGCTACTCCTCTCAAAACCAATTGACTATGAGAGTAGTAGCGATGGGGCCTCTTTGAGGCTCACCAATCTTGAATCGAATTAGAAAAAGTGGATATCCATCTCAAAATTGAGAAAGTGAATCCAAATTTCAAAAATAAAAAACAAATTTTTGGAAGCTACTTTTTGACAATGAGTAACTCATTATAACTTTATAATTGCTAGGAGATATCATCACATTTTTAAATATGTGATCTTCAACACAATTCAAGTAATTAAACAATTAATATTGACATATAAATTGTTTAATTACTTATATGTTAATATAAATGCCAAAGCGAGCATAATGTCACGATCCAACTTTGTTGTCTTTGCAAAACAATCGTAAGGCACCTACTCTAACCCGACGAGCAAGTCAGACAAACAAAAACACAGAGCGGGTGGCACAACAGGTGCAACCTCTATCACGAGCCTCGTGAAAATGTTTTCGAAAAAGGGAGAAAGAAGGTTAAAAAATACATTTTGTCTTTGAAAATGCTATATGGAAATACAACAAGAACCACTTCACCTGTATTGCATTCAATATAAGCTTCAAGAAATCATATCTCCCTATAGTACATCTTGACACATATTTGATGTGGTAGGCTTGAACGTCAAAATGGCGAAGAGTCATATGACTCCAAAACTCAAAGGAAATAACAACACATGCAAAGTAAATCCTATACTAGGAAAGAATGATAAAAAGGTGTTTAAGAGTGCATGTGACCACGTGTAACATGCACAAAACAAGTACGACCGTGACACATAACTCATCTAGCACTAATGATGTCTTAAAAATATCCACTCAATCAATGGTTTGAGTCTCCCTAAACTCCTTTGTTGTACTAAAAAAAATTGAGTTATAAATAATATTATATAATGTGAACATCTATCTCAAAATCAATTGTTGAAGACAGTGGTCTTATAGATACTTGACGAGTACTCTCCACTTTTTCAATGTGGAATACTAGTGGGATCCTAATATCCTTAAGATTGGGCAATTTTTGGGTTTCACCAATTTTGAATCGTATCTCAATTTAATTTTATTGGATCGAATATTCATTTAGGCTTAATAGCTCTGATACCATATTAGATAGTCTGAGAATCCATCTCAAAATCAATTGACAATGAGAATAATGACCTAACTATTTTATAAATGCTTAAAGGTATCTCTACTTTTTTAATGTGAGATTCTTACACCCCTCAAAATAATGCCTCTTTTGGGTTTGAGCAATCCTGAATCTGATCTTAATTTCATATTATTGGATTGAATATTCGTTTGAGCTTAATAAGCTGTAAAACCATACCAGCTACTATGTGCATCCATCTCAAAACTAATTAGTGATGATAGGAGTAGTCCATACTATCTAATAATCAAAGATTAAACTTAAACAGGTATTCAGTCAAATAAAAAAGAAATTTAGATCCGACTCAAGATGATGAATCTTTTGGGTTCAACAATCTTGAATCGTACTCGATTTCATTATCATTGAATCTAATACCCGTTCGAGTTAAATGGACTCTGATACCATATTAAATAGTGTGAGTATCTATTCAAAATCAATTACTTGAGTTCCACTTTTTTCAATGTGAAATTTTGAGCATGCCCTCACGATGGTGTATTATTTTGTTAACCATCTTAAATAAATATAAATATAAATTTATTTATTTTCTAAACTATTAATTAATTTTGGAAAATGTATATATAAAATTGATAACCAAACAGGGAAATCATACGTGGGGATTGTATTTATAAGCTTAAGCTTAAATTCAATTAGAAATCCAGTTCTTTTATCCAATAATCGAAGAGAAGCTTAACCTAAAAAATAAAGCTAATATTACATTGATATGATAAAATATTATAATGGTTAGAGATTATATTTAGTTTATGTATAATATATGATTAATTTATTATAGAAGATTTATATTTGTAATATATTGAGCTCCATAACCCAATCCAACTACACAAAAATAATGATCAGGTTGAATTGCTTCTTTAATTAGATTGGATTAGTTCAAATAGTGAGAGTCAGAAATTGATTATGTTGATCCAAATATTTCCAAACTATGATTTACTTTTTGAAAATGCAAGTACAAAATTGATAACCAGACCAGAAAATCATATATGAGAATTGTATTTTTAAGCATAACTTAAAAAAAAAAAAAAAAAAAAAAAAAAAAAAAAAAAAAATCAAAATTGAGTAAGAAATCCAATTCTATTATCCAAGAATGGATAGAAAAGTTTAACCCAAAAATTGAAATCAACATCACATAAAAGAAAAATCTATAGATACTAAACCCTCTAAAACAAATGAAAGTAAAAAGCTCCGCTTCCACTTGCAAATTCTTTCGGAGAATGTTTAGTTTGGTGGAAAGAGTTGGAAAGTGATCATTTTTCATTATTTGACCCATCAACTTCTTCTTGTCCCTCTCCGTCGTAGCCAAACATGTCCTCATTTTCCCGGCCACATAAATGAAAATTGTAGGTACAATTTCCACCTAAGAAAGAGACAATCTATCTTATTAGTCTCGTGAAAATCTAAAATGTAACGTTAGAATATGAATCTGAAGCAGTTGGTGGATGAGAGAAAGCCATGTGTGCATGGATAAAACTCGCTGAAAAATCTTTGAAATCCAATGAGAATGAAGATATTGATACCAACTGGATAACAATCTATTCCTCTTTTCCCATTATTTAAACTCATAAATTCACTCATTTCTTCCACACCACAAAACACATCTCTTCATCAAATCATACAGATCCTTCAAAGCTCCAACAATGGCCGCTTCCACAATGGCTCTCTCCTCCCCATCTCTGGCCGGCAAGGCCGTCAAGCTCTCCCCCAACGCTTCTGAGCTTCAGAGCAATGGAAGAGTCAGCATGAGGAAAACTGCCGGCAAGCCCGCCTCCTCCTCTGGCAGCCCATGGTACGGCCCCGACCGTGTCAAGTATTTGGGACCATTTTCTGGCGAGTCACCATCCTACCTCACCGGAGAATTCCCCGGTGACTATGGCTGGGACACTGCTGGACTTTCGGCTGACCCAGAGACATTCGCCAAGAACCGTGAGCTCGAAGTGATCCACTCTAGATGGGCCATGCTTGGAGCTCTAGGTTGTGTCTTCCCCGAGCTTCTCTCCCGCAATGGCGTGAAGTTTGGTGAGGCTGTGTGGTTCAAGGCTGGATCTCAAATCTTCAGTGAGGGAGGATTGGACTACTTGGGCAACCCCAGCTTGGTCCATGCACAGAGCATTTTGGCCATTTGGGCTTGCCAAGTTGTGCTGATGGGCGCCGTTGAGGGCTACCGTATTGCCGGCGGTCCACTCGGAGAGATCACTGACCCCATCTACCCCGGTGGAAGCTTCGACCCATTGGGATTGGCTGATGACCCAGAGGCGTTTGCTGAGCTGAAGGTGAAGGAACTGAAGAATGGAAGGCTAGCCATGTTCTCCATGTTTGGCTTCTTTGTTCAGGCTATTGTTACTGGAAAGGGACCATTGGAGAACTTGGCTGACCACCTTGCTGACCCAGTCAACAACAATGCTTGGGCCTTTGCCACCAACTTTGTCCCTGGAAAGTAAGGAAGTGAAGTATGTTAAAACAAGAGATTAAAGAGAGAGTTTGTATGGTGATGAATTATTATTGGTGTACATTAGTTGAAATCGAATGAAGTACTTTTGTGTGAAAAAATTGTGTTTTCTTTCTCTGTGATTCATGAGCTTTGTATTGACCCAAAATTGGGCTTAAACCTAAAGCTAATTGTTACATATTCTCAATCTAGAAGTCGCACGTTCTAATTCTCAAATTCTCAAATTCTCAAATATTGTTAAAAAAGCACTAAATTTTTCTATATTGAGTAATTGTGTACAAGAATAGACAGATATTTGGTTACAATGTTATAAAACATAACACTGCTGCTTCTAATATCAATACAATTATAAAAAAAACCCTCGAAAGTGTGCACGTTGGCTTCATTGCTTGATAGTAATCTAGTTCAACATCCATGTCACGCGTCCGATCCTAAAATTCAGTATTTGAGTCTTAATTATGTGAGAGCAGCTGTGCCCTCTAAGTAGGGTTTTAGATCCCAAATTTCTACTAAAAAAAAATATCAGAGAAAAAGCTAATACATGATATTTTTACATTTTAGTCATAAATTTATATGAATAAAGAGAATGCTCGTGCAGGTCAAATTCAATAGAAGAAAAAAAAATTACTAAAAACAGAAGAAAAGAACGGTTGAACTTCGTAAAGTTATATTCCAATAATCAAAATAAAGATTATGAACGATGCTATAATAATGTACAAAATATTATCTTGAAACAAAAAGGGGGAAGAAGAAGAGAATGGCAGGTTTCCCCATTGCCATCATGATAATCAAGCAACAGCTCTTTCCTTTATGCAGAAGGGTGTCCGAGAATTTGATGTGTTCAAACCAAAGAATAGATGAGGCACCAAATTTGTCTCAAGTTCAGTTTCTGGAGAGAGTCAGATTGATTATGTTTCACGACAATTGCTCAGACTTTCTCCATGGAACTTTTAAGAGTATGAATAACAAGGTTGCCAGAAAAAAAGAATGAAGATGTGTTTTCCTTACTAACGAGCTGCAGCAACCGCTCTTGCTCGTGCTACCGACTTTGAATAAAGTTCCTCATACTGCACAGCTGAAGTTTCCCAGCTGAAATCTATGCCCATGACCTTCTGAACCAGCTGCTGCCAACCACCTGGGTTATTAAAGTAGTGGTTAAAGGCACGTTCCAGTGCATTATTCAACCCCTGTCAAAATAAACACAAGTAACCTATGTTATGAGAATGTACAAGTGTTGAGATATCTCTTGAACTATGATGGATCACGATACTTAGTCGGTTGAGACATGTCTTGAACTATGATGACTCACGATTACTTAGTCGGGGGTCTTGCTGCCCCGATCATATGCTTTCTTATTGAGGCTTTATGTGTTTGGACCGTATGTTGTAATAGGATTTTACGAGGGTGCACTTCATAAACTCTTAAAAAACTCTAGCCTCGTTTGATCGACATCCTGTATTCTATGTCTGTCTAAATTAATAATACGATTCACTCTTATGCTTGTGGACATAGCTAACATATGGTCAGTGAACCACGCTCACGTTTTCTGTTTTTACCTCGATTGTTGATTCCGATTTCATAACAAAGAGCCCTAGTTAGGGGTATCTTGGTGATAGAAGGGTATTATTAAGAGAATCATGGTACCCCATTTTGCAAAAGGCTCGGTTTTTATGGGTTAATGCTATCAAAAGTATGATCGGGAAAGGAATCAGCGCATATTTCAGGATTCAAAATTATCATGGGTATCAAGGTTTGAATCAGCCCAGATAAATGCTTCATCTTGGGAAACTCTCTCAAAGGCATCGGCCCACGACATCTTCAGAAGCTGGGAAACTATCATTTAATCTTTGAATTAGTTTTTTTTTTTGTATTTCCTTTCCAGACTCGTTTATTAATGATTGATTTTCCCTTTGATTGTTTCTTGTACTTTGTACTATGTTCTTTCTTCATTATCTCAATCAATGGAATTGTTTCCTGTTTTAAAAAATAGTAGCTAAAAGAATTCTGTTATGAGTAGTAAGGTAAGGATTTGGGAGAAGGTAGGTCTTATTTTGAGTAAACCATCCTTAGTGGATTGATGGAGAGAATTCTAGCCTGCGTTCTCATGGCTATGATATTATAATTTCTTATGTTTTGAGATTACAATATAATTAGCGTTTTTAATTTCATTTGATTTAGTAGGGGTGGGATCGTTTTCGTACCTGCTCATCAGGGGTCAAAAATGTATATCCATTTTGCAACTCGGTAGGAATTGCCTCATCGTCAACATCAAATACACTACATGATTAACATTGAACCATTAAAAAAAGAAAGTTCTGATGGAATGATTTTTGTTAGAAGATAAGGTCATGCACCTGTCATTTAGTCCACCAGTTTTCCGTACAATAGGAATAGAACCATATCGCATTGCAATCATCTACAGAAAAAAATTGATGATATAAAGTTGATGTCTCACAGAAGAAATATCACAATTCTATCTTGGTCAATTTATTATTTGTCAAAGACAAGGCGTCTTAACAAGCTATTAGAACATTACATGCATGTGACACTATCTCCCTGCTTTTGGGTAGCATTACAAGCTAAGAGTAGATACTAACCGTTGCACTGGGGGGACTTGAAGCTTATAGCAAGAAAGTTATATTATTAGAAAGACCAACCACGATGCGGAAGTCATCAAAGAAAAAGAAAATTGGTGTTGAATTTTGTTAAACCATCAATAAACTCAAATGCTTAAGTTAGACGTGATTCAACATGTTATCAAAGCAAGAGATCTTGAGTTCAAGAAGACGTCAAATTGTTTCCTCCCTAACTAAAACTGAATTTCACTCGTAGAGCATTAGTCAAATTTCTAAGCTCACAAGTGAGGAGGAGTATTGGTTTATATAATTAAATACTACTCCAACTCATTAGCTTAACCTTTTGGGTTGATTGGTGATTAACATGATTCAACATGTAGGACCATCTATTTTTTGAGTGAATATCTTGGTGGACTTAATCTTCTTGGATGGGTTGAATAGGCTAAAAGAATCCAACACACTTCTATGGTTAAAATCATTTTTGTTGCATTTAAAATCACTTTGAAGTATGCCTTTACTTGATAACTGAAAATCGGAGCTTCGCCCACTACACACTCGAGGTACCTACACCCGTCCCGATCATACACCCCAGATACAATTAGGTCATGTATGAATTTCGAACTTGAGACCTCTAAGAGTAGATACCGTGGAGACTCCAAGCCTCTAGCAATAGGACGCTCTTTGAAAGCAAAATATTCGTTTAATTATTTAAATTCAATTATGATGATATGAAAATTGCCTTTAAAAATGTATAACCAAACATTAAATTGATTTTGAATGATAAAACGCATGTGTCTGAGTAATCATGAACATGATAAAAATTATTTTAATCATTAATCATCTGCAACCTTGGTTTAAACCAATTTCCCCTGAAACCATTTATTTAATATGCTCCTAGGCCAACCCAATTTTTTTTTTCATTAAAAATAAGCTCAAACTATGCCATATAAGGAATCTTTTACCTGAGTGAGACCACATGGCTCAAAGATAGATGGTATTATCAACATATCAGATCCTGCATAAATCCTATGAGAAAGAGACTCGTCATATCCCAACACCAAACGAATTTGATCATGACTCTGGAAATTATTTGCAATCCCCTCAAATTCCCTCTACAAGGACAAAACGGAGCAATCGTAAAATGAAAGAAGGGCACAGGCTCTCAAAAATCGAATATAAAGGGCAATAAGGTTAGTTCAAGAAAATTTCAAATGGCATAGAAACCAGCAGAAAGAGTCTGCATTTTTATTTTTGTTTTCGTGTGTTAGGGGTGGGGGTGGAATTTAAGTAGATAACCTGAATATGAGGAATTGGGCTTGATCCCAGAAGAACAAACTGTCCTCCCAGCTCCAACGTTCTGTATATTGCATGCCTGATAAGGTGTATACCCTTCTGAGGCACCAATCGTGTTATGCAACCCACCTGTACTACAAAAGATTATTAAATATTTGAATGAAATCCACCAAAACTCCAATTTCGTTTTGCAGCCTACGTCTCTCACTCACTGCTACCATGTCGTGGAAAACCAGAAAAGATACTAAGTGGCCTTATCATATCTCACTACAAAACTGTTTCAATTTAATAATAAAAAAAAAAAGAAAGAAAGAACAATGATTTTGTTTTGGGTCCGTAAGCTAAATTATATGTAAGCTACGCTGCATGTGATTGGTAGCATGAAATCAGATTGACAGATATACATTCAGAAGTGGCCATAAAAAAGTGATCTGAATACAAATAATAAATCCCACAACAAAACTGTGGTAATCAGGAATCAGAACAATTTTCTAAGTGGTGAAGCGAAGCATAGTTTATGAAGCAAAAGGAGCATACTCGAATAGCATCATGTACAACCTAGTAACCAAGAGACTACAGGTTCGAAACTCCCATTCTCAAATGATTGTTGAATTAAAAGAAAAGCTACAAAATATTTAAAAAGCACCACATAATTTATTGTCTAAAAAAATGTAACTACCAGAGGTTTTCTGACATTAGATGACAGCCCTAGATGCTTTCTTATAGCGTCTTTATTTTCTGCCTTCCCTTCAAGATCATTAGCATTATATTGGACTTTGATGAATGAATCAGTAGTAGGATTCCATACATCAGTATCAATTCCATTGAGAATACCAAAGAATTTTTTCGAATGAAGATTAAGCGTTGAGTGGAGACCATGTCCGCCCTATAAACCATGTGGATGTCAATTCAATGGCAGTGCCTCAGAAGAAAAACATTAAACCAAAAAGAAAGTAATCTGATTAAACGTTTTCTAAGCACATGGCTATGCCAAATATCGAAAATACATCATAAAAAAGGTGGACCCACACACAGTGAATCGGTATAACACTACAACAAAATGAGTAAAAATAACAGGCTAACAGCTATTTGAGATTCAAATACCCACGCAATCTTAGTGAAAACTTATAGCACTACAAAGAATAAACAAATGAATGACTTAAAGGAGTGAGCTAGCGTTATCTCTAATGCAAACTAAATGATATATTTTACTAAAGGTTATCATCTTGAGTTTTTAAATCAGTTAGAAAAAATCAAAGAGTAATTTAAATTACATTCTCAAGTTTTTCTCTTCGAATTCTTGTTATCAAGGCAAGCACATGACCCAACGAACGACGTAGCTGACAACACATAAGCAAGGTACGTTTCAAACATTCTTTTGTGGTAGTAAACACAACTTTATCATTTTTTCCCAAACAAGTTAAACATCAAGCTTTGATGACATCATAAGCCTGCGAACAAGCAGGCAAGTTACCCCTAAATTTTATTTTGATATCATAAAACCAGAATTCACTACAAGGAAGCAGAATGCTGCAAGATGACTTGAGGTGAGAATGGAGAAACGGTTCAAATTGGAAAGAAACTCCCTCACAGTTATCAACTTCAATATTTTCTATTCTCATTTCCAACGGAAAATATTTGCAGTTGTTTTTAGAATCATTAAGTCCATTAACATTGGGCCATAATGATCAACTTTCCAAATCAAGTCTTGCGGATATAAATTGCAATGTCTTGAAAGCCAAAAATGACAAGTTTATCTTAGTCTCTCTCTCAACGACAATGTGTCCAAAAAGAACCCCAAAGCACAAACATATACGTACTGAACATGATACAAAGCCGCATACAATTCTCCCGCAAAAACAGATTCCAATCAAAGATTAATATGGTTTGCTTTCTGATGTTTAGCAAAAGCATAGCAATGAACAAATCAAATTTGTGATTGCCATGATCACTAAAAAAAAAACTCTATTTATATGAGTGATATAAGATAACTTTAATGCAAATCATACCTCAGCTTTCCGTACCTCTTGAGCATAGGTTGGAGATACAGTTGTGACAATATTAGAGAAGACGACAGCACCCTTGGACAACATAGTGTCAATCATGGAAGTTTCCGAATAAATAAACGAGATTGAAAAAAATCCAACTACAATACCTTAACAGGGTTGATCCTGTCATAAGCAGAAGTATCTTGTAATCTGTCTTGTTTGTTTAGTTGGTCAACATCAAGACCACATGAAGCCAAATCTGAAGTAGGGGCGATTCCCTGATACTCAAAGTTGTGGCAAGTAAAGCATATTCTTGCAGAATTCAATCCTTTATGATAATAATAATCCCAATATAATGGTGCCTAAAAAGAAATTGAAGTAAGTTGACCAAAAATAGAATGATCAACAAATATTAAAAGTCTTACAATGAATGCTGTCTGCCAATCGTGGCAATGTATTATATCAGGTCTCTTGCCAGCTTTTAGAAGTAACTCAAGTGCAGCACGGCTGAAGTATGAAAAACGTTTGAAGTCATCATGCTCCCCATAATATTGATTCCTCCAGAAGAACTTATCAGGATGATGAGGCTCAATAAAGTAAACAGGAAGACCTGCACATGTTAAATTGACTAATAATTTTTTTCTTTTTAAATAATAAATTAATAAAATTTAGATAAAAGATGGATATTGACCTTCAACCGTCCCAACCCATATCTTATTTTTGAACAGATGCCCATCAAAGTATGATTCGAGCACCACATCCAGGAGCTGTAAATCAATCAAAGTACTACAAAATATTAATAAAAACACCAAAACAGCACATTAGTAATGCTTATTCCTTCATTAGGTTTATACTTCTCAAACAATAGGAATACCCTGAAATCTTTAATACGATTATACTGCATGCAATCATATTTAGGAAGAACAATTTCCACAAGATGCCCTCTTCTTTGCAACGCTTTGCTAAGACCAGTGATGACGTCACCCAAACCACCAACCTGCAAAAAAAACGGAATTCCTTAAACTACTTTTATTCTTAACATAAAATATTAAAAAACCAATTTTGAATGATACAACTGGTATGTGTTTTAAAAGCCAACTTAGATAAAACATAAGTATAGATGGTATGCTTTTTAATGCCTTGTTATCTGCCGAAGGAGAGATAGAATAAAACAAATGGAAGGAAGGAGAACCAGAGAAATATCGAAAGGCATGAAGAGAGTAAGAGGATCATCAAACATAAAAAATATTCTATAAAAATCAAAATCACAAATATTCCAAAAAATTCAAACATCACAAAAATTTAATTAATTGAATTGAGCTAGCTGCAGCTCACCTTAGCCACTGGTGCCATCTCTGCTGCAATGTGTATGACATAGAGTCCTGAACTAAAGATAACAAGAATGCGGATTAAACATCATTTTCTTCTATGGCAATAAATTATAAGTTACAGTTATCGTACAATTTTGGAGATGATGTCAGATTAAGAAAGATAGCCACAGCCTCAAGTTCATTTTTTTCCTTGCAAGCCATGTAAGCATCATAAATGCGTGCATCCTTCTTCCATGTCAATTCTTTCAACAGTTTAGCATCATCATATGGTATTTTTCCCTCAAGTAACCAACCGTCTATTAATAGAAATATACGGCTCCAAAACTCCAAAGGCATGTCATTTACAGGCTCGTCGATAGTTGTTTTCTTGCTTGCTTCTTTGATGGTATCTAATGTATCTTGAAACTCCTTCACGGATTCCTGATATAAATTGATATAAGACTGCAATTCTTCATCGGACTTTTGAAGGCGATCCTCCAATATATCAATTTTTTGTTGCATTAATTTATTGCCTTCCTGAAACTTTTCAGAAGACAATTTAAAAATGTTAGCTTCTTCAAGGGACTCTTCAAATTTTTCAACCTTTTCATGGAGCTCTTGATTTTGGGAAACTGCTTTCATTTGAGCATCAGTTTCTGCTAATCTTATTTCCAACCCATTGATCTCTCGCTGCATTTCCTCCTTCTCTGCAAGGATTTTTTCAAGATCTTTGAGGGCATGAACTCGAGCTTGATTAAGTAGAAGGATATCTGTAAAATAAGAACCACAATTGCATAAAACAGGTAATAGAAAGATAATAACAAATAATTTTTTTTGAGAATAAGAGGAAATGACCCCACTTTTCTCAGCAGTTTTTATCATCCCAATCAAATCTTCGATTTGAGCACTTGTATTAGGCCCTTCAGTATCAACTTTCCCAGTCTGAAATTTCAAAAGATTTATATTCAATTGTCTGCTTCAGGTATTGCATGTCATCAACAATCTTGAAAATAACCTAATCATCAACCATCATATTGGAATTCTATAATATTTACTCAGAAAATCAATACATAGCTCAAGGAATCAAATTTCATTTTTCGAAGGTTCTTCCACATCTCTAGAATCAGCAAGTGCAGTTAATTTACCGAAGGTTCAATATCACCAGGTGCAGCTATACCGGTTATTTCTTTTTCAGTATTATGCTGTATAGCTGAGATATTGTCGACAACAGCCCTAGACAAGCTTTCCTGATTCACCACCACAATTTTAGTTATAGAGTCCTCGTCATCATTTGGACAGAAATCAGCATGCATTGAAGAGGGTTCGAAGGAGGCTTTCTTCAAATGTTTCCTCTTGCGCCGAGAACTGTACAGAATTCCATGCAACTAATTGAATATAGAATGTCCAAGAAATTGGGGCGAATCTTGTATACATCGCGTTTAGCAGACAAACATAACAAAAGTAAATTGTTCCTTTCAATCTCAATATTAGGAGAACCGGCTGGTGCCAGTACTTTTTTTTTCTTCTTTTTTGTTCATATAGTAGCTTACTTGATAGAAAAATTGAAATTCTTCGTCATTTCTGATATAGTGTGAACCCTAGAATGGTTAGTTACCACTTGCCAGTAAGTTAGGCTGTTTGTTAGTCCTAAGCAAATAGCGCACTAGCTGTTAGTAACTTATTAGCTTAGCTAGGCATCAGTTAGTTGCAACACCAGAAACAAATGAACCGGGTACACTGCCAAGAGATCATAAAGCATACAAAGGCAAACCTCTAAAAGATCTTAGAAGGAACCTCAAAACTCCAATTTCTCTCGATTCAGTATACAATTCACTAGACTAAGATTCGAAAACATGAATTCTTTAACAAACTGTTCATCAGAAAAGGTAATTAAAAAAAAAAAAGCATAGGATTATCAAGAGTAAAAAATGTAAGTTAGCAGCCAGAACCTTATAGAAAATCAAGAATCCAACAGAATCGAAAGGAAATCCAGAGGAAACGGATAAACACAACACAACAGAGAACCGTTAACATCAAAGTTCCATGGCAATTAGTCGCAATAAACAAGAAACGATATTAAAACGCAGACGAAATTAACAACGAGAAGCATTGAGAAAGAACCTGAGATTGCGAGGTCGCATTTTACACGAAGCACTAAGCAAATAACGATAATAGTGAGAAAACAGTGAATTATCTGATGGCTTCCAGCTGAAAGAACCAAAGCCAGTGTTCAAAAACAACGTCGAGAGCTTCGTTGCCATTACACTCAAACTTCCAACGATCGAAAGCTCTTCCAGCTATCTCAAAGTTTCATTACCATTGCATCCTCAACGCAAGAAAGATCTTCACGTAGAATTAATTTCCATAGAGCTTCATTTGGCGACAAAGGAGATTCCAATACCTGAACAGAGTGTCGATAGAGAGAGAGAGATCCAATAGTTCGACGAGAATTCAGATCGTTTCACTTCAGCTTCCCTTGAATCACAACGAGAAACAGCGCGTATCCGTTATACGTGAGAAATTTCTCATCCGCACGTGCGAGAAACCCACATAAAGTATCAGCGTCACATCACAAAGTTCATACCTTATCTGAATCGAACGGTATCATTTTTAGGCTAGCGGCGAGCATTAAAAATTTGGATGTAATTGCAAAATATCCTTCTTTAATAATACATCTCAATTACCATTTAAGGGCGTATTTGCTTTTAATGAGAGAAATGATTATTTTTAATTGAAGTAATTAATGTTTATGATTAATGTTAATATTGAATAATTATTTATTTATTTGAAAATTAATATTAATAACAATTGAGTGATAACTTTGAGATAGATTTTGATAAACATTTAATATGATTTTTTTTCTTTTTTTGAAATGAGTTTAATATAAGATATGATTGAGAGTTTTGCAAGTGATTGTTTGTTATTAAATATAAATCAGTGGTTTTTTTAATCGTAATAATTTAGTATTTTTGTTGTACAAAAAACAAACATACCCTAAACTAGTAATAATTGGCATGCTTAAGAAAGTTTATGATTTTAGTATATAGAGAGTTGAGTGATTTGAATCATGGATCTCGTTGTCATTTTTCTATTCATATGTGAGTTAAATTATGTTTAATTTGGCACATATATTAATTAACTTTTCTATTGCAATTTATTCTTATGTAAATTTTACTTTATGTTGAGAAATGAAATTTCTAAAAACTATTATTAAACTTTTATTTAATTATGACCGATTTAGTTTATATATATATATATATATACATTTTTTTTTAATTTTTACAAATATCATACTTTAGAGGTGATTTGTGCAATTTTTCCTATATTTAAATATTTAAATAACGAGGTTTTTTTTTACCTAAAATAACGAGGTCTTCAATTTAAATATTACAAGCAAAATTAATGAGGCTGGTTGAACATTTTTATCATATTTTTAGCATTGAGTATTGTTATTTTTTTAGGATATTACATCATTTTTGTTTAAATGGAAGTTGTATTAGAAAGTATTTATTTAAAGTAGAAATACTGTAGTAGTTTATATTCAGTATAAATAATTTTTTTAAAAAACAGTTAATAATCCCTCCAAGAACCCAATCCCCCACAAATTATTTCCCATGACTGAAAAGCTTGCCATAGCTAGAAAAACTATGATATGCCTATCTGCATTTTTTTTCTATATAATTGAGCAAAGAGAACATAATACAAGAAATATTCACCAAAACATTCACCAGGAGTAAGTACCTGAACCAAGAATCAAGAATGACTTTATCAAATTCAAAAAAAAAAAGAAAGAAAGAAAATATGACTTCTTCCTAATCATCAGTGTTCGAATTCATCATGCACTTCCGCTATATTCATGGAAATATCATCTTTATCTACAGCATTTGATTGTCAAAAATAAATTATTTTTAAGTAAACGGGCAATTATGAATTGAACTTATAATTTATTAACTTTTCGAGATATATGGTTGTCTACTTTCGCGCGAAGCAAGAAAATAAGTGAAAAAAGTGAAAACATTAGAATAATAAAAAAACTCAATTGATACTCAGATAACACATCTATGCACAAGAACCGTCGTTTGTCTTCACTCATTTGAGGGATGGGATAGCAAAAGAATGAAATGATACATGATCACAATATTAAAAAAAAAAAAAAAAAACCTTTTCCTTTTTTCTTTTCCTATAAATTTCAAGGGCTCTAAGAAACTCCAGGGAGACATAATTGGCAAAAGTTCATCCAGCATGGGAGCAGTTGATGGTTTCTTTTTCCTCATAATCTATCTGCAAGCAACGCAATGCCCCTCCAAATAAGTCGGCCCTTTCGGTCGAAAAGCGAAAATTCAATATAATTCCTTTCTATGTCTATTTAGTCTTTTCCCTAGTTTGGCCTGTAAAATTAATTAACAATACTAAGTTTCCAGGAAATCACGATCAGCTGATATTAACATGCTAATTATTAACAAAAAAAAATGATGCATATGGAATTTGAATAAATCTCTATATGATGTCAATGTACTAATCAGTATTATAACGGGAATCAAAGCTTTTGCGATATTATATACTAAGCCTGGAGTTTTAACATCACGCTCACTCGAAGGTTTCGAACCTGAAACCTCCAAAGGAACATACTTTGGAGACCCCAAGCCTCTAACAAAGTTGCCCCTTGGAGTCCAATGTAATATCAGTAATGAAACCGTCCAAAATTCAACCCTTCTGAATCAGAGTAAAGGAGGTCGGCATCGTAGAAAAGGGGCTTACCTTTTAATGGGGGATCAGAAGAACAACCAGCGAGATGCAATACAAACAAACAGATATTGCAGCTACAGCGAGGAAATTATGCAACAACCGTCTATTATCCTTTGTAGGTACAAAAGTTGTCTTTAGTGAATTGGTTAACTCAAAAATCCGGAGGGAGATCTGCAAAACAGAAAGAGTATAAATAACGCAAGATCGATCGAGAATGTTTGGAGGCTGATGCTCGCCCTCAAAGATTTTAGACAGAGAATGTTCTTACTATGACATAGATAGCAGTTGTAAGCATGAAGTTGAGCATCGGGTAGTCTGGAATGAATGAGAGAAGCCACTTTGGCTGTCCATTAGACACATTAGATCTGTACACCATACACAAAAATAAATTAGACTGCAATTACAATAAAATATTATTATACAACATTCCCAATAAATTTTCACTTAATATCTTTTCTTTTAGTTGAGCCGACAATACCCCTGTAATGAAAATTCTCATTTCTTCCTTTTCTTCTGTACATCTTTCCTTCCCTATCCTTCAGTTTTAAAAGAGAAAAGAGAGGAAAGAAAGGGGTAGAATTTTATCCTTCCCTACCTTTAAAGTTTTGTATTTCAAATGCGACAAGTTTTTTTTTTTTTTTAATCATAGTCCCCAAAAAGAATATTCACCCATCCAATGAGTTGTTTTTTAAACAAATCAACAGAAAAGAAAAGGATGGTTTCAGAAGTATGATAGTAACTTGTTCAATGCATGTAATTAAGAATTTATGGACAAATCTTAGTTGTCTGTGATAAAAGGGGGGCGGGGCTGTAGGTAGGAATAATTTGTATCTTCCAGGTTCTAATGAAGATTATAGACTTGGGTAAAGAAAATGAATGACAGATTAGTTATAAAATCATCTTAACATACCTCAACCATATATGAAACTGTGAAATATACGTCTCCAATGTAATCTTGCCAAGCCACCTACCAACGCAATGGCCAAATAAATGATTGTGCAAAATGAAAATTAAAGCGATCAAAAGACTGAGCTTTATAGTTGGCAGACAAAAGAGAAAAACATACGCAAGGAGGGTCAAAGAGTAGCTTCGCAATTGCTGTGTAAAGTTTCGCAAGCAAATGTAAACACTGTGACCACATAAAGCAATGGAAGCATTTAGTTAAGTGGTAATTTCCATATACCCAAATTTCGAATTTGACAGCCATCTTGGGAGTATAAGACAAGAAATGACCATAATATTGATTAAGGAGAAAATATTGTATTAAACACTCACGTGATGGGAATCCATGATGTGTAGGGGTGGTATTTGTTGTAAGTCGCTTTGTCAAGCTTGTAAATGCACTCATACCACAAATAACCAGCCTAATCATGGAACCAGAATAAGATCTATTGAATTGAAAGTATTATGAAAACAGATATCAAACCAAAGCACCAGTTAAAGCACTCCAAATTATGCCACTTACTATACATGAAACGGTAACAATGCTCGCCTTGATCGAAATTCTCTTCCTTGTTTCAGCTTCTTCCAATTTCTCCATCCATTTTTCAACCTGGAATTTTAGAACTCTGAAGTCAATTTCTCAATGACCAAGGAAGCAAGATTAATAAAACTCTGACGTGTCATCAAACATTTACTAATTTACATTAGGGTGATAGTATGCATATATCATGCCAATGATCCAGATATAGCGATCCAGACCAGATCTAAAATGCCATTCATGCAGTTTAGGGAGATCAACTTTTGCTGGATCAGTATACCCTGTCAAGAAAAAAAAAGAAGCAACCATTATACTTTCACACTGTCGGATCAGCAGTTAAAGAGGTATTTCCCAACTTTATCTTTGAACAAGTAAATTAACCGTATACTGTAAGTTGCACAATTCACAAGATAACTTAAAATTAAGGCACAAATTTAACCAGTTACCAAACCACATATGTAAAGTGAAAGTGTGTTTTGTTTTTCATAAACGTGAGTGTGTCCAGGCCAGCTTATGTGCACTTCACCTATTTTCTCAAAATAATCCAGGTGGTTGTGAAAGTGTATTTCGAATCATTTTTTTTCTTATTACTTTTTGTATCTAGTAATGGCCCAATTTAGTTTCTTTGGCATTGCTTTGGACTTTGGTTAGGATGAAGGGAATGTCAAGATATGATCATGGAGTTTCTTTATTTTCCTCTCTTTTGGGTAAAAAGAAAGTTTTTGTAGCATCATGGGGGTTGGAAAAAAATAGAATGTTGAGAGAGTTAGAGAGGTATCTGAGAACTTTGGGTCCCTTGCTAGATTCTATGTTTCTCTTTGACCTTCTGTTGCAGCAAGCATTTTTTAGTAATTATTTTTAGATCTTATCTTGCCTGACTGGAGGTTGTTCTGGCAAGTTGCCTCCTTTTGTGGCTCTCTTTTTTGTATGCCTTGATGTTACTAGTTATATTCTTTCATGTTTTTCTATTTTCTTATTGAAAAAGGAAAACAAAGAGGAAAAAGCCCGAGCTTACTGATTATTATTTTACAAAGAGGTTGTCATTCCTCTTAATGCCTAGCAACTTAGTACCTTCACACCCTTTTAACTTATATGCCATGAATGAAAAAATATAGAGCAAGTTAAATGGCAACTGACTTCATCAGTTATATATATATATATATATATATATATATTACATCAAGCAAAAAGAAAGAAAAGAAATAAAACACTAACCAAAAAGGAAAGTAAATGGGCTCCAGATTATCTCGAAAACTCCAGGAATTTCCCAAACTACAATAACCACAAGGAAGCAAACAAGAAACTTTGTGATCATGACTGATCTTATCTCGTTGTACTTGTTAAAGATTCCAAGAGCTCCATACACCATGAGAGTGAAAAGTGTATGCATTGGACAGATGTAGTAAAGCATGTAGTCATTGCTAAGAACAATACAGCAAAATGCGACAAAGAAATTTAGCCGCCACATCATCTGCATCACAAATTAGAAGTCAAGGGAGGAAGTTCCATTAAAATTTGACTGGTGAAAGAGCTATGCAGTGCTGTTTTTGTTTTTGTTTAAAAGAAAAAAAGAACAAGGAGAGGGAGATGGAGGGAGGGAGAGTAAAAATAACCTGAGCAAAGCGTGCCAAGCTAAAATCCTTTCTAATATAATAGTAGGAGAAGTTGCCAAATCCAGTCATCCACACATAAGCAGCAATAAATACCCGAATAGCGTTATAAATTTCCGTCGCAGCAAAATAATGGTACATTAAAAATAGAACCTGCAAGAACCGAAAAAAGCGTTAAGGCATTACAATGTTGGAAGCACAAGAAACTGACTGAAATGTACAATTAGTACGAAGGAGAGAAACAAGCAAGTGCTAAAAATACGAAGAGGAAAAGTTGCTTCAAATCAACCAAATATCGAAGTTCCAAGTCCCACAATTAGAACAAAAATTCAATAGAATTAGATCACATGTTAACTTTTCTTTGGAATATATCTTTTTTTTCCATCACAACGAAGTTTCTTTTTAAGACACCTATTCCTTAACGTTGTGACCTAAAAGATCCCAACACTAAATCTAAAATGATCTGACCAAAGATAAGAAAAGATATGAAAATAACAAGATTGATCATCCTACATTTCATAGTTTTTAAATACCTATAGGATCTAGTATAATATTTCTCATTCAGAAAAAGAAAGGATGACAACTCAAAATATGCTTTAGTTATGGCAATAATTACTTCTTTTGATGCCTACAACTGCTACAGAAATGACAAAGAATCAATGAAAATATCATTAACCCTCAAATTTATAACTCAAATTTGCACATCATATCTTTATTGTAAAGAACTTGCCTGCATCCACCCTTTCCATTCCTCTGTTTGATGCCGATTGAGATAAAGTATCGCCTTTCCAGAAAATGATGATTTATCATTATGTTTCTTCAAAGAAGTCATTGTGGAAACAATGATGAGAAGGATATAGAGGAACAGGAAGAGATCCCGATTGTAATTCTGTTCAAGACAAAACCATTAGCTGACTAAACTGAATTCCATCACTATCAATAAGTATGTTCATGTTCCTTGTTCCGTAAGAAACTTAGTAATGTGAGAAATCTGCCAGTTATATGGAATATGGATATGTAGAAAAAAAAACAAGTGAGTTGAAATCCAGTCCCTATTTTAATTCTTTATCATACAAAAATATGTGCATCAAGTGCAAAAGAAAAACACGATGGTAGGGAGGAGAAATCTAAAAGAGACCAAGAAATAATTGAAAATCCAAACTCTGATCAATAATCTGCAAGAGCTGGTACAGAACATTTAGTGAGAGTTTATGGTAGTTGAAAAATATACCATAGAGAACCAAACATCACTTCTTTTTTTTTTAAGACCCGGGAACTTAGAGCTTACATCTCTTTTAAACCCGGCGGCACCACCGACGTCTCTAGACTGTGGCACCGGGATACATCAGAAGAATGGAGACAAGGGAGGTATCTATAAATTAATATCACAGGTGAGTCTCAAACCTGAGACCTTGAGGAGAGCACACCTTCATAACCAAAGCCTTCGACTACCGCGCCACCCCTCAAGGATCAGAGAAGCATATATCACTACACCGGTGTAATAAAGTTATTTTGCACTTCCACGACTTATACTACCAAAACAATATTTAGATTGCCTCATACAATAGAATAATCGAAATTTTTAGTTATTGGTGTCGATATAATGATAGAAAAGATAAAGATCAAGCACCTTCTTAGAATCTCCCAGTATATTTGTGCGGTCACATATGTAGAAATACACAAGAATTGCTCCAAATTCAGACCTACAAATGATGTTAAGTATGTGGTTGTAAGCTACCAGTTTATATGACATTCCCTACCAAATGTTTGATAAACAACTTACATTACTCGCAATGTAGCTCGATTTTCCAGCAAGAAGGACTCATCCAATGTCAAAAACCTAAGTAACAGAAGTTCAAGAAGTAGGAATGATATATATTTTACGTGAGTGTGAGAAGAAGAGGTAAATCAATATAGCATGAAATAGGTAATGACCTAATTAAGTTTGTTTTAATTGATGAAGTTTGAAATTTTGCTGAGGCTGATCTTGCAAGGCCTCCTTCCAGCAGAGCAGCCTCATCATCTTTGGCTTTATCTCCTTTCTCCTCACCCAATTCAACAAGATTATTGTCTGAATGACTGTAATCAAAGAAATCGACCAATTCAGAGTCCCACAACTAGAAGACTCAATAAAAGTATCAGATCTAAAAAATGTAAGCATATTAAAAAAATTCAAAACTGGAGGCAGCAAAAGAACAAAGTTCAAGTGCAGCGTTACAAGATTAAATTAACAAATGCTTTCATAAGAGAAAACAAGAGCAATAAATAAAGACGTGTGTCACTATCCATGGTTCACATCAGAGAAAATTACTCACACTTTGGAAATTGGCCGAGACTTCTGATACTCCAGAAACTCTGAATATACCCATGCAACAAAGATCGGAATCGCACCCAGCAAAAAAGAAACCTGAAACATTATAACTTTTGACATCACCAACAAAATCAAGTGTCGCATGAAAAAAGATAACAACAATTAAACATTAACAGATAGGAATGATTTATTTTCGTGTATGTTCATCTTGGGTACCTTACACTGTTTCCATAATTAGCTTCTCATGTGGTAACTAAACTAATTTGCAAGCCAAGTTCGGTATAAATGTATTGATTTCATTTCTAAGATGAAGAACATAAGTAGAGACATTCCCTCTAATCAAAAAGTCGAAGTTTCTAACCGCAAATTGTCAAATATAATTGTTAGTTATTATTAGGTATTACTATCAACTCACTTCATAGAGACAACAAATACTTCCCCGTCTGATGAGATTAATAACTACCATACCATAAATGGATAATTACACAACTAAGCATCACCTGAAAATAATGAACTCACTGTTCATTCAGAGTATAGAAGCAAAACTCTTCGACGATTAATCTACTCAACAAAGAAGTAACGAAATACCATTGCAAGGCGAGAAACTGTACCTGGCCGGACTTGATTCCCTGCGAATCCTCCATATGAAAACCCTATTAAAACCTGCCAAAATCAAATTGATCAAAAAAGAAAAACAAAATTCAGAAAAGCCCCAGATACAGAAATGCAGATCGAGATTGGCACACACCACGAATACAGAAGCAAAATCAGATCCAGAAACGATAAACTATAACATCTGAGATGAAATTTGAGAAAAAAGGAACCCTAGTTGTGTAGTTGGGCAAAGATTCAACACTCCACGGTGATATAATAGACGAAACACAGAGAATAGAATGCTTTTGCTTCAAGATTGGGTAAAATGGCGGATGGTGGATCGTTGTCCACAGATCGTTTAGCCTCCAAGAAGCCGATGATCAGTCGTAATTGCTGTTGTTGTCGTCGTTGAGATGGTAGTTCTGTAGTGGGTTGCTTGTTGTTTTCACTGATCTACAGATCTTCTGATCGCCATTGCCAATTTCGTTACGATTTGACGACGATTAATACGGTTCAAACATTATTAAAATCAGGATTCCATTTCTCTACCGGCGTTCGTTGTAATTTTCTCTTCTTTTTTTTTTTTAATTTTAAATAATTCCTTCTGCAGATTGAGAATTAACAGATGAGACAAGAGAGCAGCTGTAGAAGAAAGTTGCAAATGATTATCGTTTTCAATATACAGATTTTCGGACTTTCCAAAAAAGAAAACAGATTTCATTAGAAGATTTTCGTGCTTTCCTTTTCAAATATTTAAAATAACTATTTAGAATCAATTTATTTTGAGTATTCACAAGTAATTTCTAAGAATAATTAGAATAAAGATATATTTGTCCCGAACGGAGTGGTGCAGTTGGTTGAAAATTTGAACTCGAGAGGTGTGCTCGGTAGCTTCCCTACGTCCCCCTTTCTACTTCATCGTCGTAGGTCCTTCTGCACTGCTTGATCCGTTCATTCGTGACCGTATCTTTTCAATGAAACATGGTTTATGCGCTTAGTCCCCGAGTGGATTCTGTGCTTCTTGCCAATTACTCGCTTCGAAAGACATAATTCTTCTCAAGATTTTAGGTGTAACAATTATATCAAAAAATTCTTAAATTTGATCATTTTCTCTCCAGTTTAATTATTGTTACAATTAGTTCTATATATATCTAATTTAAATAATATAATAAAAGAATTACTTGGTTTTATCTTTATCTTCTTTTTTCATTAAAAGTTTACCAGAGTAACTAGTATAAATATCATAGGTTATAAGTAATTTATGCAATCATCCCTAATAAGTATTATTGGTCTTTCTATTCAACAACTCAATTTGAATATATAACTCTATTAGGTTTAGGATTATTGTGCTAATGTTAGTTGGGTCTTAAGTTAGAGTATGATGCATGTATGTGTGTGCGCGTGTGTGTATATATATGTGTGATATTAGGGGTTTTTTTTTTTTTGGAATATTAGGTTGTATGAGGGTGAGCAATGTAGATCTCACCCTTTTATTTTTCAATGAATGGTTTCTTTCTCACCTTTCTTATTCTCTAAATCTTTTATTTGATAATGATTTCATTTATTATTTTCTTTTTCTAAGCTTTGTGTTTACTTAGATGATGTACCCCTGCGTGATTAAAAAATAATAACCAAATTTTATAAATCAAAACAAAATTTTAATTTTTTTTTTTTTTTTGAACTTTAGAAGTACTTTAGTTTGGTTTTTATAAAGGCAAGTATTAATGTAAATTAAAAAGTAATAAAAATTATGCGTTGAAATAGTAGTAATAAACTTAAAATTTTCAAAAAAAAAAAAAATAGCAAGCTAAGAGCATGCTTGACTACACTCATAAGAAAAAGGAAGATTGCACAAATTGACAATTGAACCAATATTTTCGATTTGGTTCGGTTCGATTTTTCTATTATTTTTCACTATTTCAAATTCGAGTGATTTCGTTTTGATTTTTGTTGATTTTGTGTCAAACCGACAATTTAACCAATAATTTCAATTTCTCAATAATTAAGTCTAAATTGATGTCTAATAAATAATAAAACTATTGGTTCAATTCCATTTTTATACCGAATGGATCATTGCCGTAGTGGTTTCCTTGTTTTTTTATATATGTATTATATTTATTACAGTGATATTATAAATACGTATTTATAATAAATATAATGTTATTAATGCGTATTTATAAATACAATGTTATTTTTATAAAATATATATTATTACTATAAATATAATATTATATACAAATACAAAAATATTACAATACTGTATTGTGTTTTTTAAATATATATTATATTTAAATACAATAACATTATAAATACATATTTTAAAAAAATTAATATAATTAATGCGTATTTATAAATACAATATTATTTTTTTTATAATACATATAATTATTATCATTATAATACAATATTATATACAAATACAATAATAATACAATTTTGTATTACTTTTTAAAATGTGTATTATATTTAAATACACTAATATGTATAATAAATACAATATTATTTACAAATAGAATATTATTAATATATATTTATAAATACTATTATAAAAAATATTTAATATGAATGTTGAAATAGATTTACAAATACTTTTAAAAATAAATAGATTTGTAATATTTTACCTAAACTACATTATTCATTACCATTGTTCACACGAGATTTCACCGCAAAATATGAGAGCGAGACACGTATAAATTTGAAATATATATTTGTATTAATTTGAATATGTGCGAATGTGGAGTACATAATCTCTAATATGTTCTTTATCTCTCCTATGTAAATATTTCGAGTGATTCTTATTCTCGAATGTAGAATTGTCAAAGGGCTTTGCAAGCTTGATCTTGAGGTTCGATCAGCCTTGACCTTTATTATGGTTGGTGACTGACTTGTTGATCTCTGGATCGGTCGTCGACTTGTTGATCTTTGGATCGGTCGTTGAATCAGTCGTCGACTTGTTGATCTTTGGATCGGTCGTCGACTTGTTGATCGTGGGATCGGTCGTTGACTTATTGATTCGGGGATCGGTCGTTGACTTATTGATCTTCTTTGCTTGTTATGAACACGATGTGTGTTCTTCGTGTTTGAGCGACTTATTTATGAAATCGCTTCACCTCCGACGTGCCTTTAGCCTCAAAAGAAGCTTGTTTGATCCTTAAAAATTTGGAGAGTCTTGTGTCTTTGTGAATTCTCTTCGTAGTTTCAAACTTCTGGATCCTGAAAATGAAGGAAAGCTTCTCTATTTATAGAGCTTCCATGAACCTTGGACTTGTGCCTTGATGAGTTTTTGGGTTTGAGTCTTGAGCTTGGCCCATTGGACTTATTTACATGGACATAAGTCTTCACATGCATTTGAGCCGCCAATTAAATTTGGGTCTTATCTAATTTTGATCCAATTTCAAAATATAACAAACTTTTGATCCAATTTAATTTTGAGAAATATTGTCTCAAAAGTTAATTTAATTTTGTCATTAAATTTCAGATAATAATGTGGCAATTTATGATTGACCAAAATTTCTCAGTCAACAACCATTTTTCAAACCAAAACAAAATTGAACTGTAGTCTTTTTTTTTTTTTTTTTTTCAGTCTTTATATATATATAATAACGTTGATATGAAATAATCTCTTTATCCAATATATATATTGTGTGTACGTATGACATTAACCATTTTTAATGTAGAAATTAATTGATACTTAATGCACATGCTTACATCTGAAAATACGTCGAAGGAAAGATAACGATACTACCTCATTATTTATTACATTAAATAACTAAATAATTATTTCATACCCTTCATTAATTAAAAAAAAAAAAAGAAAAAAAAAACTTCTGATTACACATTATTTTAAATTTTTTACACTCTAACTCAAATTAAAGGCCAATAATTTAATATGTTATAGATTTATGATTATGAGATCATGACAAGATTATGAATTTGAATAAATCTTCTATCTTTAATTATTAGTTTTTTTTTTTTTATCTCTTTAATTATTATTGAATTAAAAAATTATATATAACTAAATTGTCATATAAATATAATTATGGCATTACATTAAATCGATCTAGAAGAAATGTCTACGACTAAACAATTCAATAATTTTAAAAAAAAAAATTGAGAATCAAACAAATATTTGAGAATTTGGTTAACTAAAACAATGATAACTTCAATTGGGACATTATGTACAACCTTATTAATTATAATAAATTTGGTTAATTAAAAATAAAATTTGTATTGATGAATTATTTTCGCATCATAATAAAAAATGTAGGCAGATTTTACATCCATAAATATTAATCTGTTTTAATATCGAATTATAAATATACTCGTTAATATCAATTTTATAAAGAAATATATAACAATACGTACTCATTAATATCAATACTTATATTTATTAATTTTTATATAAATATATGTGTAATTATTTTTTAGATTTTGACTAAGATATATTTCAATAATAATAAAAAAAATCATTAAAGATTAGAGATTCAAATTTTTGAATTAGTCAAACTTTGATATTTTAAAAATAAAACTAAATGATTTTTTTTTTTAAAAACCCCAAAAATCAAGTCAAAGATGGAGAATTTCATTCAATCCCTTTTCCGAAAAATATTATTCTCCACCCACCAACCCCCAACCCAATTCACATAGGTAGGAGCAAAGATCCGACCCGCTAGAATTGTTGTCACCACCTTAACCAAATTTAATTTCAATTAATTTATTAATTAATCAATTATAGAAGACTCGAAACCCCTTTCTTTGTAGTACAAATTAGGGAGGGAAGAATAAATTCAGCACTATTACTCTCAAATAAATTAAAAATTAAATATCAATTCCAAAAATCGAACACGTGACGGTTGACGTTGAAATGAAATAACATTAAACAATGAAATCATTACGTCGCTGGCGTCAAAATCTATATGACGTCATTGTTGTATATAGAACGCATGCAAGATCTCTATAGTTTCATCCCAACAACGAAAAATAATCAAACCAATATTTACAGTCGCGGTAGGGGCTTTTATGTAAATTAACAGAAGGTTTTTTTTTTTATATTAATTATTCACGTATTATGTCGGTTGAAGAACGACGTCTGGGCCGGGTAAATGTCCTGCAAAAGCCCATAACCCGGTTGCCGGTCGTTGTACGGATAGCCGAAGCTGTTCTGTGTGAAAAACGAACCGCCGCCGCCGATGGCCTGGTTGTTGGTGGAAGCATTGCTCAACAGCGGTGGAAGGAAGCTGGCGGCGCCACCGACCACCGGGATTGGTGTCAACATTGACGGCGGAAACGCGGCGGCCGCCGACAGATTTCCTCTCAACGTTGCTGGGATTGGGTGGTTGTGTTGGCCTTCGTAAGTCGTAATTACGGTGGATGGATCTTCGAAGGATCTCTCTACACGTTTTTTCACTCCGCATTTCTGAGTTGTGCATCTGTAATAGCTCCTATAATAATCACATATTTAAAATTATGACTATATCTTATACAAATATTTATGTTTAGAAGCAAATTATTAATCAAATTAATTACGAGTAACTAACCAACAACAATAATAATTCAATAAAAAACTCAAGAATCATAAAATTACGAACTCGAATTTCTCATTGTTATAATTTCAAAAAAAAAAAAAAAAAATTAAGGAAACAATTGCTCCTTAATTAATCCATGTGCTAATCATGATTAATTCTACATTATTAAGATGCATCGACTATTCTTTTCTCTTTTAATAATTTTAAGCTAGACTTCAAACTAATACAATACGATAATGATAGCACAATACTTGAAATTCGAACGAGTAAATATATAGTTTGGATTTGATTTAAAATTGATGAATTCATATCTGGAGACCTTTTAACTTTGATAATAGAGATAAATTAAAAAGTGGGATTCTGAAATTCTTACTGTATTTATTTATTTTAATAGAACACTAATTTAATTTTTATGAATTCATATATCATATTAAATAATCATTAAATTATTATCCCAAACTAATAATTGAAACCTAAAAATAAAAAAAAAATCATATACCTTAAAATTGTGTTTTGAATATTAGTTTGAATTATTATAAATGATAAATTATATAAGTGCATGTTATAATTATGAAAAAAAGAAAAGAAATGCATACTCTTAAATGAAACTTGTAAAATGACAATTGTTATAACTCTTAGATTTTGAATGAATAACACTAACACAAACCTACTCTAGCTTATAGCTTATATTCATGCCGATCGTTCAATCCAAAAACTTAAATCGAAAGTTAACAAAAAAAAAAAACATTTGTGTAAATTTTACTCAAAATCTGATGAAAATTGAAGAAAAAAAAGAAGAAGCAAGGTTTAATTTGATTGTAGAGAAAATCAAACCTAGGAAAAGCACTGTTCTTGACAGCCTTCTGTCCATATTTTCTCCATCTATATCCATCTTCAAGATGATCAACTTCACTTTTTGTCATGAAAGCAAATCTTGGCTCTCTCTCTTTCTTCTCTCCTTTCTTCTTCAATTTAGCGCTGTTCATAAATTCAATAATCAATTAAAAAAAAAAAAAAACTAAACACAAAACAAATATAATTACCTCATTTCAAAAAATAAATAAAAAAACCCATAAAAAAAAAATTGAAAAAAAAAAAAAAACAAAACATACGCAGCCTTAGAACTCTCTCCTCCATCATCCATCTCTTTCATCACCTTATCCTTGTCTTTCACACACTCATCCTCCTCAGCTCCAACATCCGAAGACGACAACGAGCCGCACGAGTTCATCGGAGTCATCCCCGAAAGTACTTCATTATTCGACAACCCTAAAGCTCTCGCTATCGAATCGTAGTCGTCGCGGGGATCGGCAAACCCCCCACCATCTTGAAAAGGGTTCGAAAAGAAAAGATCTCTAAACATTTCATCTGACATATGGAAACTAATAACGAAGAAGAAGACGACGTACGTACGGCGACGATCAAAACGACGACGTAGAATGAGAAAGATGAAGAAGCTGTTGAATTTGAGTGTTGATATATCTCTGGTTCAGTCTTCCGGTCTAGATCGTCTTATTGTTATATATAAATATATATATATATATATATTGGGAAAAAGAAAAGTGTTTAGGTTTGAATTTAGACCGATAAGAATAATCATTCTATAAAGACCTTTGACAATTTGGCGGGTTTGCCCTTTTTTTTTTTTCCAGCTACTTCATTTAATTAATTGGTATTAATTATATCTACTAAAAGTAATAATAGTGTGGTCGATCCATAATTAATCAAATAATTATAATAATATTGATAATAATTTTTTTTAAGGATATTCATTTATTGTAAGTTAAGAAAATAATGGTAGTCAAATAATTTATATTAGCATAATATCATCCTAAATCTCAAATCTTTGCTAATAAATCTTTTTTTTATTGGTGTATTATTTTTTGGAGTTTCAATAATGGACATGAGATATTCAAACCTATTATATGCTAAAATATCTTTAAATACTCGGATAAGGCCGCTAGGACTCCTCCTGCGGGTCGGCCGAGTCAATTCCAACCCCTCGGCTGGGGATTGGCTAATGAAGGCCACAACCTCCAGGGGGTCGGGCACGGGATTGGGCGTGGCGGCGTGAACCCTCTTTAAGGGTCGGCCAAAGCCAATCCAGCCCTTTTGGGGTCCAGCCAAAGTAGGTCTAGATCCCATGAGAATAGGCCGTGGAGGTTAGGACTCTCCCCCAGGAGTCGACCGAGTCCAAAGTGACGATTGGATCCGGTGATGACAGCCAAGAGTTACGCGGAGAGGGCTACGATTCCTCTTTAGGGGCGAGCCGTGAAGGTGAGGACCCGTAGGGGTCAACCGAGACCAAAGCCGACCTCCAAGAAGATCGGTTGAGTGGTCTAATTCGAGTGAGTTAACCGTGGAGGTTAGGACTCTTTAGTGGATGAGTCGACCAAGTCCAAGTAACTTCTCAAGGATTATTGCGCAGCGTAAGGTAGCAGTGGCCGAAGGTTACAATGAGCAAGTCTAGATTCCTTGAGGATAGGTCGTGGAGGTTAGGACTCTCCCCCAGAGGTCGACCAAGTCCAAAATAATAACTGGATCCGCTGATAATAGCCAGGATTTTACGCAGAGAGGGTCAGGACCCCCTTTAGAGGCGAGCCATGGAGGTGAGGACCCGTAAGGGTTGACCGAGACCAAAGCCGACCTCCAAGGAGATCGGTCGAGTGGGCCAACCCGAGTGGGTTGGTCGTGAAGGTTAGAACTCTCCTATGGACGAGTCGACCCAAGTTCAAGTAACGTTTAGGAACGCTGCACGTACCTGTTGGGTATAGCGTCCCGGGGTTACATCGAGAAAGCCACATCCCTAAAGGGTCAGCCGTGGAGGTGAAGACCTGTAAAGGTTTACGTGTCCAAGTAACTCCCAAGTCAAAAACGTTACACCCTAAAGGGTAACGGTTAGGAGTTACGTCGATATTCATTCATGGCTTATTGGTGGATGTTTCTAATGACCTACCATAACTCACCATTAAGTGAGCTGCAACGGTTACAAGACCGACTGCTATAAGAAGTGAGAGCATTCTCCATTTGAAGATAAGCTAATCTAAGTTGAACTACGCTAAGTACTATTGTAAGTTGTTCTAAGTTCTAAAAGCTACCTCTAAATTACTCTCATAAATTCTTACTAACTTAGGCATCGGAGGCCATGTGGCTCACATCACGGTGTGTCTTAAAATTGTTCTTTTTTTAGCAAGCTTCTCATCCTCGGTAAACAAATTGTACAGTAGATATTCGTTGACAAATTTTCGACATCAACAAAACCCATAATTTATAAGAATAGATTGATACCAATCGACTATTGTTGTTGTTGATTTTTTCTTTTGGTTTACTAAAAAAACTAAATGTGTTGAATTTTTTATTTATTGATCAAACTTAAATATGAGATTAAATTTGAAAAATATTATTTAGTGTAATAAATATTAAATTTATTGTATAACAGTAGCTTGAATTTTTAGTTAGGTTAAGGGGAATAGTTTATTTTTAACAGAAAAGAGTTTTTTTTTTTTTTTTTTTTTGAGGGATACAGAAATGAGTTATTTAATTGTGTTAAAGAAGAGATCATACATATGTGAATTTATAAACATAAAGTAAAGATATGGGGGAGGCTTCTTGATTTAACAAATTTTCACTATTTTTTTTAATTATACACTATAAATAAAAAACACGAACAGTTATTATTGTTATTATATATTATATTTTTTTTGTAATTAATTAGAATTATTGTGCTAGGTGTTTTTTTTTTCTTTGAGAAAACGAGTTCGGTGTTTTTTTAATTTGAGAAACGAGTTTGGCGTTTTATGTATGCTATTTAATTACAAAAATGTTTAAGCCCTAAACACTTATGTCCATCTATGTAATTCGTAGTACGATTTGAAATTAAATTCTTTTTTATTTTAGTTCTAATAAAAAAAAAAACAATATTTACGAATATATTATTAAAATCATTAAATGTATTAATTATTAAAGATACAAATATTTTAAAATTTATCGACATTTATAATTATTTTAGGTAGTTCATCCAATACAATTTTCAAAAAACAATCATTCTTTTTTTTTTCAAAAACTCATAAATATTCATAAAGCCTAACGGTAATGCTTGTGGTCCATGACTCATATCAGATTTTGAAATCCGAATCTGGCCCATTTGGGTCTTACATTCCCTTGCGACCCGACACGTTAACTACGTTATCAATTTAGGACTACTTTAAACTTAGCACGCTTAACTATGACATTCATTTTGCCACAGAAAATGAAGATGCATCTTGTTGATATATGTAGTTCAAATGAATTCTCTTACATTTTTCTTAACTATGAGATTCTATCTCCCAAGACCCTCTCATTTAGATGTAGACTCGATTTATTAATGTACCATGCTAGCGCTGGTCGTAAACCCTAACAAACAACATCAATCAATATTCACATAATTTAAACCAACTACATACAACATAGAGTATAAATTACTGAATATATGATTTATAAATTATATAAAAACACAAATTATTTTAAGTATTGAAAATGACATGTTTACTATAGGTTTGTTTTGAAGTAGAAAATGAGTGATAAACTACTATATCACAAAAATTAGTTGTCTATATTTAATAGTAAACAATTACTTTTAATTATTCATCAAACTCGTTATCAAACCATTTCATCAACTTTTATATCAAATATATTACTACTAACGCTAATTCTCAAATAAATAATTAATTATCCAACCACTGCTAATATCAATTCTCAAATAAATAGTTAACTATCATTCATCTTTCCACGTATCTCTACTTTATTTCATTTCACTCTTTTCTACAAAATAACAAACAGATAGGATACAAATTTCGAAGTTTATTTTTTCAAAAACAATTTTTATTTAAAATTTGATTGGTATAGAAAAATATTTATTTTGGTCAATATATGTTGTTCGAAAATTTGATAACAATATTTGAAAGAAAAGAATATATTTTAATGGTTGATTAGAGGGAATGTTTGGTGATGGAAAGAAAAGTAGAATAAATAAAATTAAAATTAAAATTAAAAAGTAATGAGAAATTTCGAGTTTGAAAAGGTCAAAGGCGCAGATTATAGAGCAGAAGGGAGAGCGCGTAAAGTACACGCGGAAACAGAGCAAGTGGGAGAAGGTGAATAATGTGCCATGTGTTGTAGTCAGTCACGAGGCGCTAATAAATCGAGTCATTGGTCAATAATTCAAACTTTTCATTTTCCAAAAAGAAAATGAAAAAAAAGAAAAAGCAGTTCTAGAGTTACACGTGCCCCAACAGGCACCGTCATTTGACCGTTGCCGAAACTACATGTCGGCAAATTAACCCAACCTTCCTTTCCATGCTGCTTTACGCCTTTACTTGCACACTTCTCCTGAACGACAGAACGTTGTAACCAATAGTTAAATAATGTTTATTAATAGATTATGAATTCGAATTTCATTATTGCTGAAAAAAATGATAAAAGTTTTTTTTTTTAAATATCATAATTGTGAAATAACAATTTCATAGTTCTTATATTCAAGATTTGGTTGAATTTTTGGTAAAATATTATATAAACGAATTATCTTACATTGGAAAGAAGCAAAGAAGTGATGTGCATTATAAAATGAGCATAACCATCAGAAGCATTTAAGCTTTGTGTACTGACTCTAATTAAATTTTTTCTATATTTTCTTGGGAGAGTTGGACAAAGGGTGTGAATAGTATAAGTTTTGAAATTGTGACAAATTTTCACAAAATAAATTTTTTGAAACAAAATTAAATTAATGAATATCATTTATGTCATAAAATATTGTGAAAATTAAAGTCTTCATCTTTCTAATTTCAAATAGATTTAGAGTCAAATACCGATTTTCAAGATTAAACTCGTGACGTGGATGTGGAACTGGATTATACCAAACAAAGAAATCAACGAGTCTTGACTCTTTCGATTTTCTCTTCCTACTCTTAGTTTATGATAATATCATACTATCCAAGTCAACACTAGAGGTGAACATGGTTCGCCAATTTTATTTTTTATAAACGTAACCTTTTGAATTATGAACATCGTGTTATAGCTAATTGAGCTAGTTATGGTAGGTGTTACATATGAAACAATTCTCTTATCATAAATAATGTTATAATATTTGTAGTCAACATACAACGTTTATATTATTATAAATCTCTCTCAATATTAGAGGTGTGACCTTCACGTCACTTAGACTCTTCATTTTTCTTTTTAATTAACAAATTAATAAATAAGTTTAGAGATCGTGCCAATAATTTGGTTTATAAAAAACAAAAATAGTTTATTATCTTTTCATTAGTTTATTATCGAATTCACATTTCAACCATACTCTCTCTCTCTATATATATATATAAATATACAACAACTTCTATATAGAAGTGATGAGGATGACAACCCTACCCCGAATATTCACATTGATATGATATTGTTCAATTTGGACATATACTCGCATGACTTTGCTTTTGGTTTCACACCCAAATATATACCTATAACCGAATTTTTCGACTATTATATCCGACTAACTCCTCCCCTCCCGAGAGTACATCGCTAGTCAATTGTTTAGGGCATGCCTCTGATACAAATTGATGAGGATGACAGCCTTACCCAAATCTCCACAGTGATATATGATATTGTCCACTTTTGGCAACACCCTCATGATTTTCTTTTTAGTTTCACCCAAAATGTCTTATATCAATGGAGATGTTTGTCATCACTTATATACCCATGATCCTCCCCTTTTTAACCAATATAAGATATTTTGTTTGCATCATAACAAGAGAACATTACATAGACTCGAACCACTGATGAAATAGATGGTAATTAAGTACTAGTGCAAGCTGAAAGATGCTTGCTTTGGCACCATATACTATATTTATAATTTACTATTTCTTTAGTTTTCCATTATTTTTCAATCCGTTACATTGATAGGTTGAATTAAGAGATGGAAGAATTGGAGTCTAAATGGGTTGTTTTTTGGATTAAGTTTTTGGCGAAATCAAACTAAACCAAATTACTATTAATGCTAACATTGATTTCATTTTAAGAGAAATAAATTGACTACCAATTAAATTAAATCAACATAGAGAACATAAAAAATCATTCAATTTCCAATTAAATTAATTTTCATATTGTCAAATTAATCACATTATCACAAAAAAGTGTAGTTGATTGAATATTGTAATTAATTGGATAGTATTCAAATTTTGAAATAACACATAATTAAGAAGATTACAAACATTATAATTTTGTTATAGTCTTTAAAAGTTTAATTCAACTCCACAGTCACGAGTTTTATCTTCCAAGTTTCTATTTGACTTTTATATTATTTAAGAGTATAGTACTCTCGGTATATGATTTGTGGTATATGATTTGTGTGTTCTTCCTTCAATTTTTGTTTTTTTTTTATAATAACTTTACATATTCCGATCACCAAAAGTTAAATATAAATTTTTAAATCTAAAATATTATAGTTAAACTTAAAAAAAGTGTAAATTAAAATAAAATGTTGACCTAAAAAATTGTGTTTGACAGTGTAACAAGGCAACCCATCTTGGTGGTTTGGTCAGAAAAACAACGATTTTTTATTTTTATTTTTTGGAAATTCAAAAGGTTGGAAAGTTAGGCTTTTTGTTAGCCTTTTTTGAGTTGTATTTTACAAGTAATCTCAAAACTCTAGACCATAACCTCTTTTATAAATCATTTTAAGAGTTTATCACAAACTTAATCGTTTATGGTTAAATAAACATAGCTTTGGTGTCAAAAGAACAGTAATTCAACGGTATCAGTAAATGTCGAGTGACTATGAGATATATAAATTGGATTAAAAAATCTTTTAATTTTGTTTGTTTATTTAACTTTTTGATGTTTAGAATAGTTGAGATGAGAATAACAAGATTGTGTACTTTTGACCACTCAAATTGATGCTATCTTTTTATTTATTTGGAAGAAAAAAAAAAAAAAATCCATTTTACATTATCAAGAAATGAACTTTCTTGAACCAAAAAAAAAAAAAAAAAAAAATTGACTTTATAAGACCTGCCCTTTTCCTCACTATTATCAACAAAGCTTTATTTGTTTTCTATTTGATACTTCAATTTTTTTTTCTTCTATTTTAGATGTGTTTGGATATTGTGATTGATTTGAGGAGAGAGGAAGACGAAAAAGAAGGAAATGAAGTGATTTTGAAATATGAAGTATCTGTTTGGAGATTAATGTTTTAAAAGGGAGAGGTAGTCAAAACTATTTTTGAGATTTGTGTTTAGGGAAGAAGATAAAATTTGATTTGAGGTTGGATATCGAATGGTAGAGAGCAATTGATGAGAGGTTTAGGAGAGTTGAGAAGAGATTTTATGTATTAAAAATAAATAAAGAATTCAACTTCTACCATTTCTCTTCTCTTTTTCTCCCCCAAATCCAAACTCCCTTTCGTGTTTTCCTCTTTGTTGTAAAAAAAAAAAAAAAAAAAAAAAACCCTTTTTAGAAGAACGTTGGCTTTATGTTTGCATTGATTTGAACATGTGTTCGAGTGTAAGGTATACTCTCTAATTTATTTCACTAGTATACAATTGCTTATATGCTTGTTCCTTTTGTTGACTTGTTTTAAGAGTTGTACAACTTTCTCTTCAAGTTAATTTGTCTCAAAGACTTAGTAATTTGTTTTTGAAGTTGAGCAGCTTAATTGCTTATGAACTTACATATCTTTCAAAAACTTTGCAGCTTGTTCTCCAAAGTTGATTTATTGATCTCATATCGACCTTTAATTAGGCTTGTTGCAGCTTCTTTTCATCTAGTATAATATGTTTAACATTTCAATACATTGATAAATTGATCATTTTAATTTTGATGTGAATTTAATTTTTCATTTTAATAAACTAAAATAACATACAAAACTAACAAATTGAAACTACTTGTTTGGAACTAAAATGAACATTATTGAATATTAGGCGTAAAAATGTTCACTTTTGAAACATGTTGAAACTAAACCCCAAACCTAGAAATTAAAAAAAAAAAAAAAAAAACTTTCATTTTTAATAATAATGGTGGTTACTGCATAATGCTAAAATATATTTAAAATTATGTAAATTGACAAAAAAAAAAATATTTACATGCATGTAAAGATTGTAGAACAAAAAGAATATAATTTAATTAGATAATGAAAAGTAAAGTTTAGTGCTTAAAGAAAATTTATAATATATATTAAAATCCCCATCCTCCCTATTTTTATGCAACGTTCTAAAAAAAAAAAAAATTATTTAAACATAATTCAAACGATTAATATTTTATTATCTCAGGCTAAAAAGATTAAATTTCTGTCCACACATAAAAAAATATGCACATTATATTTAATTTATTAATATGTTAATCAACAGAAAAGTGAAAGCTTATAATTTTCAAATCAGACATAAAATTAATTTTTAAATCTTGTAAATTAGTTATGGTTTTTTAATTAGGCATATTTAAATATAGTAAATTAAATTATTTAATTTAATTTTAACCTAGTTCATCTACTCCACTAAGAAAAATTCAAATGAGTCATTAATAAATAAAGTATATAGTTTAAATGTTATCTCATGTAGTAGTAATGTCACAATCTCTGTTATTTCTGATGTGAAAAGGTTTTTTGAAACAGAAGATTCCCTTAAAAGTCAAAAAGAACCCAAAATAATAATAATAATAATAATAATAAATAAATAAATAAATAAAAAGAAAAGAAAAGAAAAAGCAAGCGTTTACCAATTCAATTAGTTAGGAAAGTAATCAAATCAAATTATTAATTGGAGCTTTAAAAATTACATGCTCATAAAAGTATTTATTTTTTAATATTGATGAGTATTATATATTTTAGATTAATCTGCCCATAAAGAAATTAATTTTTAGATGCATAATTATTAATTAAAAATATTTTTAAATATTTTAAGATCTTTATTTGATTATTAAAGAATGGATATAGATTTAATAAAGGGTAAATTATTGTTTCAAAAAATTAACAATAAATGAAATGTAAAATTTAAATTTGATAAAAAGTTAGGATTTTTTAAAAACAATGAATTTAAGTCACATGTTTTTGAATAAAAATATAATTTAAAATTTACTCATCAATTAAAAAACAAAAATAGAATTTGTGCATTACATACCGCAATGTGTTGCTTTGGTCAAAGAAGTAGAGACTACAAATTATTGTTACACATAAGTTTCGAACCAATAATTTTGAGAGATCAGCACACCTCTCGAGCTCAAGTTTTTAACCAGCTGCGTCATTCGTTGGGGACTTCTGATTAATATAGTTAAGTTATTGATGTGATTCCAACTGATGGTTTATAATTAATATTTATTTTTTTTAAATTACAAAAATCCACCAAACCCATTAAAAAAATATCAGCCAAGTAAATGCAAGAGACTTCCATTATGATTATGAGTTTACTTGGTCTTAATATTATTTTATTTTATTTATTATTTATTTTTTTTAATCTCTATTTAACTTTGATGACATGCAATAATAAAAGAAGGTAGTGTCTCTATTTGATTTCCTCACCCTCCACTAAAAAACTCCTCAAATTGAAACCTCAATTTTGGACTTCAAAGGCTATATGTGTTATTATTGATAATTATGTGAGAGAAATGAACTTGACTTTGAACATATGAAGGATGCAAGTCAAGTCATCTCAGATTGAAGGGCTGCATTTTAGGGTTCTTTCTTTCTTTTTTTTTTTCTTTTTCTTTTCTAATTTAAGAAACAACCCATGATCGAGACGAAAAGAAATGGTCGATCATCATAGAAGTTTGTTTTTTTTTTCTTGAATTCAACAAAAATTAAAGACGAAGATTCGAAACTTTTAGTCATCGACTGATTTATATCTCTTTTTATGTAATATTTTCGGTAAGATCATTAGAGTTTATGGCTTCTCTTTATCAAAGTGATTGTTTGGTTATATATGAAGAGATATAGTTTTATATCGAGGATACAAAAAAAAAAGAGCATTAATTATTTGAATTAGAGTCTATCGAGAAATACTGATGTATAGAGTAATTTTACGTATGTACATACGTGATACAATTTTGTGACGCCTAAAATGTTTATAAAAAATATATATATGTTACACTAAATTGTGTGACATATGTGCACGTATAGAGAGGAATAAATTGTCTAACTTAATAACATTTGACTATCAAAACATTCATAAAATATAAATTATTAAGTGACCACCATAAATTTAGCATATAAAATTTCTTTCATCTTTAATATTCTCTTGGATTACTAGCCTATGGTTATCTAGAAGATGAGACTCATTGATGAGACACTGAACATCAATCTTGGTGTCTTGCTAAAATTTGATGTTCAAAATTGATAAATGTTTCAATAATTAAGCTCTATGATGAGGAGAATAGTCTTTGCCCAATAAGATGAACGAAGCTAAAAAAGAAACAGGTGAATTATTTACATTAGTTTTTGGAAAAAAAGAAAAAGAAATTTGATATGACAGAAGATTTAATGTTGAGTGTTGAATAAAATTTAAGAGTTGTTACAATAGATTCTTTATAATATAGAAAGAAAAATCTTCTAATAAGATGTATAGGCAAAAACATTGGTAAAATTTACGAAATTAATCAAATCTAGAAAATAATTATATATATATAATTATATATATATATATATATATATATATATATATATATAGTCACTTCCAAAAAAAAAAAAAAAAAAACGTCATCAATGAACATTTTTCCGTTTTTTTT
>JBBMEG010000024.1:1170301-1213246 GCA_037832605.1 Cyclanthera cordifolia
ATATATATATATATATATATATATATAGTCACTTCCAAAAAAAAAAAAAAACAAATGTAATCAATGAATATTATTACGTTTTTTTTATAATACATGTAAATATTTTAAAATGTGACTATATTATATATATTTTGCGAAAATAACACATGTATTACAATTTCTCCAAAAATAGTCAAAAAATTGGACTTTACAGGTCGTTTAAGGGATTGGATTTCGGAATTAGCTCCTACGACCATAGTTTAAATTTCCTCTGGACAATGATGTGTGGGAATTCGAACTCATGACTACTTGACGTGAGCAAGAGGTTAGAAATCCAGACCTCTGATAGCTATGGACATTTATTTTTAAATATAAATTCAAGAAACATCTCATGCATACAAAGATATAAACCAATGAACAAATTATAGTTCAACAAGTTTAAAGAATTATCTTTTAGTTTCTATAGATGAATATTTCCTATGCCTATCAAAACTTTGTACAGCATCATCAGATGAATAAAGCAAAATAAATGTTCTAGGAAATGCAAACTCACTCTTTCAGGGTTTGCTCTGCACATCCCAGTTTATATATGCACTTCCATTTTTCTGCAACTTGAAAGTGAAATCGCCTTCGATTTATGATGACCCATAACTCGAGTTCTTCCGAACCCAAATGCTGATATCGCTGTCGGTCTCGTATTTGGATGTCAGTGATGACCTTCCAAGAGATCAGCCAGTGAAATCTTCCCACATTTGCCAGTGTCTAGCCTATCAAAGTTGGTGGATATCTGCATCACATCTTTCTCTGATACCTTACCCATCTCCTTCAGCTTGTATACCACATATTCTGACCTACTGCAAATGGATAACATAAAATATCAAATGTTAGCTAATCATCCAGCTTAAATGTTCTGTTTGATGTTAAACTAAATAGTAATACTACTGTTTCTTTAACATTCAAATGTTGTAGAATAAAACATTATGTCCCGTGAAATATTTAAACACGTGGTAATACAACACATCCATAAGAGAACCTTGCAAAGCTAGAAAAAATGGAGATTATTCATATGCTTACACCTCCACTAAGATCAAAAGGGAGGGGGGATTAATTAACAGAGGACAGAAGAAAATGAGATTGGACGGAACAGGACAACCGGAAAGGAAAGCTAAACAGTACCAGAAACCAAACTAGAGATTTGAGTTACAAATGGAAGAAAAAATATGTTCAAACAAGAATCAAGTACTATTTTGGATGAACAAAGTGATAGGTTTGGATCTTACATGAATTAAGAATAATATAGGGGTATATGAGAAATTAGTTAGGTAGTATGTTAGGGCTCTCAATTTTAAATAGAGTCGGTATGAGTGAGGAAGGTATACAAATATTGAGAGATTTCTTAGTGAGCTAGAATTGTTATCTAGAGATAAGAGGTTCCAAGTCCTACTAAAACTTGATTATCTTGTAGTTTCTTATCCATTTGATATCAATATAGATATTGGATTCTATCACCTGGAAAAGATTCACACAGAGCAAAGTTGGGGTAAAAATCTTGTCTTGTTAACTTCACTGAACCAACCCACCATCATTACTGGGTAAATATGACATCAAAAAAGATTCAACATATTTAGCATGAGAGCGTAACAAAAGACAACACGAAACATTACAATTAAGCTCACTTATAGATTTCAAACCTAAGAGTCTAAGACCTTTAAAGGCACATATCTTGAAGACCCCAAACCTCTATCAACCAAACCTAATAAAACTCTTTTATTATTAATAAGCAAATAGGTAAATTGTCAATGAAGAATGAAGAATGTCTATCTCTCTCTCCTACTACCAGATCCACTATAAAATGCCAAAAATAAGAACTCCACTCTCCTAAGCTAGAGTAATTAGGTTTTCCTAAGCTAGAGTAATTAGGTTTTTAACTATTTCTTCACTGGCCCTGCTTGATTCAATAACTAATTAAAGACCCACCCTCATAACAGAATACATTCTCATTGCTCAAACACTATCACCCTCCCATGTGCGTTTATAACGAGCATATATAGGTGGAAAACCTTGCAATCTGTAGGTATGGTTTAACGAGCATCGGTTCTTGCAAATCTGATAGAACAAGCATCATGGGATTTTGGTGCAAATTATAAGATTTTGGTTGTGCTCTTATGATTTACGGCAGAGATCTTGCAAGAACTTGCGAGCGTTGTCTTTTGTTGGTCTGGGTTATTGAGTGTCGACTTTTGCAAGTATGATTCAACTAGTATCAGGGATTCAGTCGCAAATCTTAAGATTTTGGTTGTGGTCGTGTGATTTGCAGCAAAGATCTTGCAACATTCAAGGTCGTAAATGATCAACCCTCTCCCTATAGAATCTACCACAATAACTTGTCAATTGAATTTGGTTCGATCGTTAGTAAAGCGACTACAAACCAGTGGCATCGTGTTTGTAAATGCGATGGGTTTATCAACAGTTCAATAGAATCTTTGACAAGCTTGGCAGCATTGGTTCATCAATTCTTACTCCGAGTCTGAATCATTATTGCTTGTTTTCATTGGATTCTCCAATTTGTTTTCCTTGAATTATATTAACTATGAAGTTGGCTCCCCTACCCCTTCTTCTCTTCTCCCATTCTCCCTCCCATTTTCTATCTCATTTGTAACTCTTCCATATATCAATGAAATAGTTTTGTTTCCTATAAAAACAAAAATATACATCTAGATTCTCCTAAAATCTGCCTGTTTCCTGATCCCTAAGTCTACGTATAACCATTCATTTCTAACAAATTTACCAACTGATTACCAAGGGTTAAATTTTTTTAGTATTTTCCTACTTGTTCTTTCCTCTGTGAAATCCAGTCTTTAAAGATGCAGTATGCCTATTCTACAGGTACGTAAGTTTTGAGCAAAGAACAACAGCCACAGAGCCACACTTCAATCTTCATATGTCAACATTGAAAAGATCATATCCTTTAATTCTAATCCTTTTGAAACAACTTTCAATAAACTTCCCAAACGTTGAAGCTGAAACTCCCAAGAGTTGAAGCTGAAACTGCATTCTCTTGCTTTTACTCCATCCATCATATATCAGGACTCAGGAGTAAAACTAATTCCAGCCCAACACAATTGCAGCCAATGGAGGGTTCATTTTTTTGCTAAATGAAAGGGAGGAGTAATACGCAAAACCCCTAGAAGTGATTGCATGAAAGATCTCCAATTAGGGTTAAAAAGAAAAGGATATGCCATAAAAACCAAAACGGTGACGTTCTTGCACCAAAAAAACAATTGAAACGACTATCCAGAAAAAAAGATAAAAAGTAGAAAATACACCCCCAAGGATCTTGCATTTCTCTCAAAATTGATATATTATACATTTCCTTTCCAGAAGTGAAATGTTGATATACAGTGCCACTGTTGATGAACATGTCCAGCATCTAAGATCGTTTTTGAAATACCAAGGGGCCATAAGTCATATGTCAATTCTAGAAATCAAGAGTAGAAAATCTCAGCCATTGGATGGATATCACTAAGGGTGTCAATGTCAAAGCAGATGGAGAAAATGTGAGAGCAATGATCAAATGGCCGAAACCAGAGACAAACACGAGAATTGAGAGGCTTCTTGAGATTGATAGGGTAGTAGGGTACTATTGCAGATTTGTGATGAATTATGGAACTCTTGCAGCACCTCTGACTCGTTTATTTAAAACATGGGCCTTTTCTTAGACAGATGATGCCAATTATGCATTTGAAAAGTTGAAGAAAGCCATGAAAACACTCTCTGTACTTGCTCACATTCATGCAAGTTTGGATACTAGAGCAACAAAAGCCTTAGAGAGTGAGGTGATCTCGTCCTCCATGGTTGAAATCTTCTTCCCAAGACTTCCATTTCTGCTAGTCTAGAGTTCCTTATGGGTTTTTCCATTCTTTCTTCTACCATCACCTGAGCCATTCTACGACCTTTTCCCAGGGAGGAAAACTCTAATAAGGATTCGTCCCTAAGAACTTAACTAAGAACAAGATGGAAAAAAAAATAATAATAATTCCGTAAGGCAATACAAAGTCCAGCATATTACTTAGATTCGGTCTCTCCCTGCTCTCCCTCGAGACTTATTCTCCAAAAACATGAAAAATGGAAGAAACAACCTAAGGCTGATATACTAGCTTCTAAGAAAACAAGCCCTCACACTCAAAAGGCTGTTAAACTAACTAATTACCTTTACCAATCCAGTCTTACACACTCCTGTCATCAGTGAAAAAGGGTCAGGATACCAAAAGGGAGAAAGCTGAATGGTGGGGGTATCGTTTTGTAAATATTGGTTGTCTAACTTGGGAGAGACAGGAAGCTCTAGAATTATTTCCTAGGCTGTATCTTTGTTCATAAATAATTTTTTTGAATAAGAGACTATTTCATTGATGTACAGAACAAAAGAAGGGGAAGACCCCATAAGAGTGAAATTACAACAGTCCTCTCCAATTAAAAAGGATCTTTGTTGATAAACAATATCAGACGCTATAAAAGTAGAAACATGAGTTGGATGCTAAAATAGTAGAAAAGTGCCACAGTAACATTAATAGAGTTATAGATTCATATACCTAACAGAGATACAAGAATACACATTTAAGACATTATTATTTTTTTGAAAACAAGAGCTATTCAAACGCACAAAAGTAGGTAGATAATTTCATAAAAATCTTTCAAAAAAAAAAACCCCACGCATGCTTGTTATTTTTGTAAACCAATGGTTCTTCAGACACACCAAAACAGGTAGGCAATTTCATGAAAATCTTTCAAAAAATACACACGCATGCTCGTTAAACAATACCTCTCAGCAATCAGAATCAGTAACATCCAATCCAAAATTTCAAGTTACTTCTCTAATTGAGTTTAAACGAATCATCTTAATACATACCTCACAAAGCCATTGTTGTCAGTATCAGCAGCAAGAAACTCAGAGACAGTCATATCCTGGCCAAGTATCCATTTCGCCATCATCCTATGTCGCTTATCTACTCTTGCCTCTGCTAAGTAAAGAAACGCCCGAGCAACAGCAAGAGTCGATACAAGCAACCAGATTGAAGCAAAAATACGACCAGTCATCGACTTAAATGCCTGATCACCATATCCAACCGTTGTCACAGACATGACTGAAAGATAAAATGAATCCAACCACCCCATGTCCTCAATAAAATGCATAAAACCCATGCCAACTCCTATACAAAGTACCACAACACCCAAGGCCAATGCCACTTTCATTCTTATCCTCATTCTTCCCTTCTTCACATCAATAATATAAGACTTACCAGATTCATGCTTCACCCCACTCTTAACATTCCTCAACAAATAACTCTCCTGCAAATCAAGCATATAACTGACCATTCCAGAGAGCAATATATCAATAAACCCAAACCCCACCAACACAAACAAAACCGAAAACAGCTTCGTCGCGGCACTATTAGGCGTAATATCTCCATACCCAATCGTGCACATCGTTACGATACAAAAGTAAAATGCATCGACCACAGGATGGGTCTCAGTAGCCGAAAACTTATCGCGATTAATCCAATAGATAAACACACCCAAAGATAAGTAAACAACAAGAAGAACAACAGCTTGGCGGATTATAGATTGTTTACCAAATTGTGGCTTGGGATCCTGCGGATGGTTGATATCATTGATGACCGCCATGGCAGGTGCAGTTTTGGAGCGATGAAGATTGCTTTTGTGCCATGAGTAATTGGAATCCACAAGCCAAGCCTGTTGAGAAAGCGATTGGGATGTAGGGTCCAAAATTGAAGATGGGTCCTGGAGAGAAGATGAAGCAGAGGGTCTGGATGAGGATAGAGATAGAGTCAAAGCGTCGAAAACAGGGGAAGAATCATGAGGGGAAGAAGAAGGGCCAAAAATCAAGCGGTCTTTGAACTCGGTGGGAGTCATAGGGAGAATAATTTCATCGTTTTCAGGAAGTGGGCAAAGTTGTGGAAGAAGAGGAGGGAATCTCTCTCTCGGGCTCATATATGGAAGAAGAGGCTCTTTCTCCATGTTCAGAGATATGGCGATGATTGAACCTTCAAAAGGGAAAACAGAACAAGGATTTTGAGGGTTGAAATTGAAGTCAAAATGGGCAAAAAAGTGAAAGATGGGAGTTAATCAGGAAGAGGGAAGCTCGATTTGTTGGGACCCAGAAACTGAAATCTTTCAAAAGGGTAAGAAATGATGAAACCCAGTTGTTGGGTAACTAGATTACAGAGCTCAGCAGTGGCAGCATGGAGGAAGATGAAGGTGGGGTTTGATCGCTCGCCATTTGCAAGAGGATGAGCTTTGATCATTGACAACGGGATCAACCTGTGAAGATCAATCTGTGATTGGGAATCCAATTTCCTTTCTCCCTTTTATTTTTGTTCCTTCTCCTTTTTGCCCCTTTTTTTTCCTTCTACAATTGCAATAATTTTAATAAAATATAACCCAGATATATTTTCAGCCAAGGCGTTTTTTTTTTTTTTTTTTTAATTTAAAGCAAAATAGTTATACATTAAAATATCATTTTATTTGATGACTTTCAAAATCGTTTTATGTTGATCTTAGATTTTTAAAAGTTTTAAATTTGGTTTTATTTTGATTCTAATTTTATAAATTTATTCTATTTTAGTTCCTAAACTTTTAAATGATAAATTTTACTTTTTGTTTTTTTGATAAATTACTAGTAATAATTTCATATTTAACGATTAACCCGATTTTATCATTTACTTAAGTATATATTTATTTTCAGTTAATATATTCACCTTTCAAATAAGAGCACAAATTAATTATCTATAATATTACTTTTTGGCGATTGCTTCATTCTCTATTTACTAAAATCGGAGATCGAAAAGATTGGTGGTGCAATGATTTCATTGTTTGGTGTTAATACAATTCAACACCAACGTCACGGGTTTGATCATGAGAATCGATATTTGCTTTCAAAGAATAAATTTTTGATCGATGGACGAAACCCTATCAATATTGAAATATTAAAGATGATTTTAAACTCAATTTATTAATAAAAATTAATTCAAAAAAACTACAAACATATTTGGTAAATAAATGATAAGATACTCAATTTCAATTTATTTCTTTTTAATTCAACTTTAAGTATCTTACTCTATGATTCTATTGTATATTGTATTGAATATGTTAATGGTCGTTTTCGTTGTGTTTTATTAGCTTAAATATATAAGATACTCTACTTATTTTAATAAAGTAGTTGCTCATTCATGTCTTACAATATTCCATGAAAGTTAACGTATAAGTTTCAAATTGAATAAAAAGTCAATTAGAGGAGAGAAATAAAAAATATCGGTGTCTGGATTCGAATAGAGAAAAATTTGCCTACACATAAATGTTAATTAAAATTATTTTATAAACAAACATATCGAGAAAAAAAAAAAAAAACTATTTTTGTTATACAAAATATGCCACCTAAGTTACATATAAAACTCCTTGAACATGAATACACAAAAGTTTATCTTCACGTGGATAACTCTAAAATCTTATCAGACAACACCAAAAATAAGCCAAATATTAAAAAAAAAACGTTACGGGTTTGATCCTAAAAATCGATATTTATCTCTTAATTTATTTGAGAGCAATAATACCCTCTATGTAAGGTTTGTTGTTCCCCTCTCCTAAAAACATGTTTGATAGATCCAAATGCTAGGGAGGCGTCTTACGTGTCTCTATTATTATTAACTAAAAACATATTTAGGGTGGTGAGAAAGACGGAGAATGAATACATTCTCACCTTTTCGCCCACAGAATTGTCGTCTCATCAATCACTAATTTACTCTTACTTTTCTTTCTTCGTCCATTCACTTTCTTTCCAAAGTCAAACATAACTTAAAAAAGATAAAAATGAGACAAAAAACCGCATACCTGATCTTATTACCAAATAATTGTAGTGTGCAATTATTACAATCTTTTTCTATGATAGGAAAACTTGACATTATCCTTTTCCTACACTTTAATCTTTGTAAAACTATACAGATTCATATTCATGCTTACTAACAAAAGTTTCAGCATCACAATCATAAATGAATTGATGTGACCTGATGTATTTATCAAAATAACACATCACATCATATCACAAATCAAAAACAAATAGAAAAGGAGCACCTAACAAAGAGACAAGAGAAAATGCTCTCCTTTAAAATTTTAAATAATGGGCCTAAAATTAAGTACCAAGCACTTGTTGCACTGTGTTTCCTCTCATCAGAGGAAAGTAGGGATCTTTCCTATTTTCCTTGTTATATGAACCTCTACTTTGCTAACTTCCACATTTAAACTGAAACAGAAGATGGTAATTAAATGCGCTTTCATCAATTAACCAGTAAACAACATTACAAATCTCAACCATATTGATAGATCCCAAATTTGTGTAAATTGCATCACAGTGACAGATCAATCTCTAGAATAAAATACACGAAACCGAAACTCAAAATAATAGTTTAAGGTGCAAGGTCGACGTACTGTCATAAAGCTTAATAGCTATAATACTTTGGATAATTTGACTGCAACATTGGTTGTAATACCAGCCCACTCTGAGGGAGCTCTTGCATTCAGATTATCATCACAAAGTTTAGCAGAAGAAATAGATAAAAGGTAGATATTATATTGAGCAAGCACAAACATACAACCAAGACTGCTGGAATATGCATATATCATCTTAGGTGTGCGATTAGTATCACTTGCTAATCGTCATCCTCGAGAACGCTTCGACGCCTTTGTATCTGAAGAAAGGTAAACATTATACAAAACCCTGTCAGGACAAGAATATATAAATTTCAGCAGGCACCCAGAGAGTAAGCATTGAAAACTCACAGTGACTTTCGTCTGTTTTGTGGTTTGGTTGTTGATTTGTTCAAGCAGTGTTATAAGCTTCTCTTCAGATACCTGAAAAGAAATGGATAAAGTTTGATGTTTCATTCTGTTCGATGATATAGTTCAATTTACCAAAACTCATCAGCTTAAGCCTTTGGATTGATTGGTGATTTAACATAATTTAACATTGTACTAGAGTAGGAGGTCATGTGTTCAAACTTTTATTGAGTCATTTCCTCTCCAATTAAAATTGAATTCCACTTTTAGGAAGTTGACTAATATAATTAAATTTATCTCAACTCATTAGCTTAAGCATTTTTGGGTTGATTGTTAATTTAACGTAATTCATTAGTGTGTCATATTCTAAAGTAACTAATAGGTGCAATAATTTTAACAAAGAACATAGGATGATAAACCACTATAAGTCAGTACCTTCTCTACAATTTGGCCCATCTGCGCAGCTCTCAGTATAACATCTTCGACACCTCTCGCCTTCTCAGGCTTAACTAATGCAATTCGAGCAACTGCATTTGCACAAGGGAAATGTATATGATGAATAGGGTAAAACAGCCAGTAAACAGAATGCGACTAATTTTCCTGGTCCACCTCCATGCCAGCTAACAACAAAACACAGTTTGTCAAGAATGCCATCTAATTTCCCCAAAAGAAGCCTTGAGATAAAATTGATCTTAGACCATTCAAAAAAAATGATACACCATCCAAATCTTTTTATTTTTAGTTTACAATCTTATTTGATAATCATATTGTATAGGCAAGGTTGCAAAAAGCTCGCTTGACGGGTATTGTACTCCAATGAGTTCAACAACAATTGGGGGTGGGGATTCAAATTCGATGACCTTTTGGTCACAAGCCCAAATTTCAATTTGGAATAATGTGATAAAGGATTACAACTCTTCTCGAATCTCCACATAGATATGATATTGTCCACTTTGGGCATACACTCTCCTGCCTAAACTTCAACTTAAATTATTATTATTAGCAAAATACTTTCGTAAGTATTAAGTTAGCTTATCAAATAAAAACTTGACAATGTGCACGAAAAGGTGACATAGGGTACTAAATGGCAGGGAAAGGTGAGAGCCTGATTGAAGGCGTTTGCCATGGCTTCTTCAGAGGCGCAATACACATGGCGTGAGACCATAGCCGAGGAAAGGCAAAGCCTTGAAAACACTGTTAAATTCCATACCAAACCTCTAGACGGTCAATATTCCAAAACACCAATATAATGCTACCAAGCCTATCAAAATTACTAGTTTCTAATTGAGATTGTAGTGTATGAGGAGGTTCTCTTCTTACAATATCTTGTTAGGTTGATATAAATAAATTTACATGAATCTATAAGCTTAAATTTGGGTTGATCAATAGTTTAAGAGGAGGTCATACGTTTAAACTCCTACCAAGTCATTTCATCCTCAATACTATTGATTTCAACTAGATGGGTACCCTTACATTTCAAATGCCACAAGTGTGAGGAGTTGGTTGATATAATTAAATTTAAGTTTTCAGCTGATTGATAATTTAAAATTATTCGACACTCTTTTGTTGAGAGAAAGGGCTGTTATTTAGCATACCTCAACTGCTTTTTCTAGGTTATCTCAAATAGAATTTCTGGTGATTATCTCTCTATCTTTAATTGCACGAACTTTTTTGTGTCTTTTGACAGGATTTGTATGATATTTCACTTACTTTCGTTCACTGTCATCTCTTTTTGAGCGGTTTCTACTCATTAATTTTTTAATAACTTAAAGAAAGAAGCGGAAAAGCTGGGAAACACTAACTAAAAATTGGTATCATGTGCTCAAATACAAATCTCAACTAACAAACAAAAGTAAGAGTTATAAGCAACTGAAAAATGTATACTCAAATCAATGGAGGTAAACGCCTCAATATATAGGCGGGCGACAAAATGAACAATTATATGATCATAGCATACAATGAAACGACATTTTAGATCTTCATTTTACAGAGCTATAATGTGAAATATCATAATTCATACCAAAATTTCAATACTTTTTTCATAGAAAAGAAAATTCACTAATGCAGTGAAAAGTAGGATAAGCACCTCCAAGCCAAGTCCATGGACCTTACCAACATAGATCCATATATTTTAATTTCATGATTAACTCTTGATGAGTATTAGGTCCATAAATTCAAACCAAAAATAGCTTAGAAAATATCCATCGTTACACAAACAGAGTTTGTATTTATCATATATATAGAAGAAATAACCAGTCATTACTCCAAATTTGAAGAAAAAATTGCAATAAAGTACTTCAAATGTAACTTTTCTGTTTCAACTTACGTCTTTCTCTTGCTTGCATTGACAGAATCTGACTGAGCATCATTTGTCTGCGTTCCTCTGCATCACTGAAAATGAAAGTAATTGTATTCATATGCATATTAAAGCATGGATTGAATATTAATAGTGATTACTACAAAACAATTAGTAAAAAACGAAAATAAAATTTGAGAACCTTTTAGCCTCTTCCTGGGCCTTCTGTTGTTCTGGATTATTTTGACTTCCCTGATCATCATTAGGAGTCAGTTAACGACATTCCACAATTAAACAAAATGTAAATAGTTGATACGCATGTAAACAAGGAGGATTGCAGCTTACCATGCCACGCTGGGCCATGAGTTCCTGCATTCTTCTCTGCCTGATTGCTTCTAGTTCAGGATCAGCCTATACGATGGTCAAGAATTTCATTTAAAACAAAACTACAACAGAGATGAAACACGCCACGACACGACCACAATAAGGAAAGATAGACTCTATCTGAGCCCGAGTATTATTGAAAGTCACGGGCACTTGCCACTTTGATTAATAAGCAGAAGCTTGCCTTTCCCAAAAAAACAAAGTATTCAAACTTATAAGATTGACACCACTTGGTATGGTAGTAAAAAGTAGATTTTTAATAGTCCTCAATGAGGGGTTAAAACCAACATTGAAAGTGAGACATAGAAAGAGAGTGATAAATTTATTTTGTTATTATTTGTGACAAAAGGACAATGATAATCAATAACCATTTGATAGTTCAAATTAAAAATGCTGGGTTAAAACAAACTAAAGTTCATCTCTCTCTCTTTCAATAAACTTTCAGGACAACGCCAACAACTCAGTTGATTTTGCCCCTCATACATGAAATTCAAAAAAACAAAAAAAAAACATTTATATCACTTCATTTGGCACAAATTGCAGTGTGAATACATATTTATCGGGGGTTTTCTATATCTGCGAGTGTCCCCTTGACAACACATACTTATCAACTGAATTTATTCAAAACAAAAAACAACTAATTACTCTATGCGTAGCGTGCGCATGAACTAAATGAATATAGTTCATATATAACACCTGGAAGTAGACAGACAGTTTCTAATTCAATCTAGGGTTCTAACTCATCCAACAACAATCCAAATCTTGAAGAAATCTTTTATGTGCACATAAAATTTCAGGGATAAAAACGCAAGAAAAGATAACAATACCAGATAAAAGATAGAATTAAGTTTGAACCAACATTTGTATATTACATCGCAAACTGCAGGATCGATAAATGAATCGAAAACAGGAAATTAAAAAAGGCGAAAGTTACCATTGTTTCGAAGATGGAGCTGTAACTAGCAGTTAGCAGAGCAGCAGTTCAAGAGAATTCCGTATAGAGGCAGAGGCGTAAGGCCGCGAACGATTTCCTCGGTTGCGTTTATGAGACGCGACTCGCTTTTTCTCCCGCTCGTATGGTAATAACTCAGGAGAAACTTGTAAGTCTAAATTAAATATCTCTTAAATATTTAAAATTTTTATTTATTTCTTTTTTAAATCAGTATTGAAAAAAAAAAAATGTTTTGTCTGTCAAAAAAAAATTGTTGGGAAAATGCCCCTCAACATTTTATTTTGAATTCAACGATATGTATTATTGAATATGTGACTTCTAGTTCTTAGACGTAAATTGATGTCGTTAAACTTTTACTTTGGTTGGAGTTTCGAATATATATTTTGTCGTTGAGTTTGGACGAAACTCGTTATTCTCAACCCAAATCAATGCTAATAGGGTTGAGTTAAATTATAAATTTTATTTGGGTTGAGAAGGATTATGATTTTATAATTTTGGGTGAAATTAGGAGTAATCAATTTTGTGTTTGTTCAACTCAATTTAATCCAACTTGAATTAATGCTTTATATATGTAGGACATGTCTGGCCATGGCCAGAAGGGAAATAAATGAAAGAAAAAAAAAATATAAATGAAGAAAAGTAATAATAAATTAGTTGATGTAAGTTGTTGGGCCAAACAATGGGAAGGAATCTCTTCCCTTTCCTTCTCTACCCTTCTCGCCTCAACCCTTCCTATCACAAACATACCTATATAAGCATGTTTGGCTACGACTGGAAGAGAAAGAAAGGGAAATGAAGGAATAAATGAAAGAAGTAAGCATAAATTAGTGATATATGTGATGAAAGTTGGTGGGTCAAACAATGAGAAGAGATCATTAATTCTCTTCTCTTCCCAACCCTTCCAACACACAAAACATACCCTAGTGACGAGATAGTGCGTGTGTGTTTAAGTGATTGATTAATAAGATATGTTGTAAACATAGTTGACAGTGATGTGTGTACTAATAAAATAAATAATATAGGTTCAAATATAATATCATTCAACACAAACTAAAAATCAAATTTAATTCATCCGAAATCATGTATACCCTAATTTTTACCGACCCATTTTACAATAACAAATATACTATTATAATAATTTTTAAATAAAATGATTTGATAATAATCGTATCAAGACATAAAATTTAACATTTCTTCCAATTTTACCTCTCAAAATGTTTAATTCGAGGTTAGATGTAAACGCATATTAGAAAGTGTGGGCATCCATTTTAAAATCAATTAACATTAAGAAGAGTCCACCTTATCTTATAAAATGCTCAGATGATTCTCTACTTTTCTAATGTGAGATAATGAGATTTACAACAACGAAAGTTATTCTTTTGTCCTTTGTTAGGCCACTACTGCAATAGGAAGCATATGATGATGGTGATATGGTAGTTCCACTACAAATAATTTGGAATTTCATGTGATTTTGGATGCAGGAGTCTCTTGTCCATCAATATGTTGGATTCTGAGGGGGAAACAAGTGGCTATCAAAGCATTACTCAGATGAGTGGCTTACAAATACTACAAGGTAATCTTTTGAGAAATTTGTATTTAATAAAAACACAAAAGAGCAATCCTCCAAGTCCACGATATTAGATAGTATGAGCATCCATTTGAATAATTCAATATAGAATAAGCGTCACAAGGTGGGTATCTTCAACACCTCTCAAGAGTGCATTCGCTGGTTGAGGTCTAAAACTTCCAAGATATGCTCTTTTACACGTCTCAAATTTGAAATTTACGAGTTGAAATTTTTTTTTTTTTTTTTTTTTAGTCAGGATTGTGCTCAACTACATAAGTCAAATAATTTTTTTAAAAAATATTTTTCATGGATATTCCAATTGGCTTATTCCAAGTTCCTGCTTTTAGTTGAGGAACATGTTTTCTTTTACAATTCTTTCGATGATTATTGTGTAAACTTGATTAAGTTGGATGTTCGAGTGTTTGTTTGAAGTTATTAACCAATTATTGCAAATGAAATTTTACGATTCATCTTTGAACAATCACATTTAAACGTCAAAATAATCCATCACTATGATCCAGCCACTCAAAATAATCGTTCATTTTTAATCATTCATTTCAACTAATCAATTCTAATCCTTCTAAATAATCATTTGTTTCTAACCACATCCAAACGAGCTACTATATGCAATTCCTCTATAAAATTATCACCTAACCAAGCTATTAACTGCAGTCTTTTTCAAATAACACTTTTACTAAAACTTAAAATTTTAATTACTTGAAATAACTCTTGATAGTACTTAAAATAACCACTCTACAATTTTACATCCTAACACTTTCGTAAGTTACTACGTGATACTTTATTCGTTTTTCGAATAAAAAGAAAAAGAAAGCTGGATAATGAATGCATATTGTAGTATCAATAATTTAATTTTAATTGTATCAGTATTTCAAAACTCCTTGGGCAACTGCTCTTGCAACACATCACCAATTAAATAATATCTTCCCTAATCAACCAGAGAAGAGAAAAGTGTCAAATCAAAGGAGATGTTTGTTTGCATAATTTATTTTAACGACTATGTGAAAATTTAAATTAACTTATAAATATCACATAATTCTTAAATAACAAAATTTTTCTACAATTCCTTTTACCAACAATCACATTCAATCGAATTGTTATTATAATTTCACTATAACTCATCTACAAACAACGACGTCTAAATAAGTTATTATAATAACTTTTTGTATTAACTCATTTGCAACTTCTCAACCAAACACCTCCTAAGTAGTTTAACCAAACACCACCTAAATAGTTTACTGGAGGACCCAAAAATGTGGACTCCTAAGTAGGTAAATATAATCTTCTATTCTAATAATTTGTATGCAATGACAGATAAATCTGTGCTTGAAGTAGAAAATTACCATAATGATTGAATAAAAAAACAATAATAGATAGTTTTTTTTATGGAGTAAGTTATTGTAAGAGGTTTGGAAGATTAATATGATTGATAAGAAAGAGTTATGAACTAACAAACATATTATTATAATAAATCACTTAAACATAAGTTAGATTACTGTAATTCAATGTTTTTTTTCTAATCTAACCCTTCTTAAATAGAGCCCCAAATGACTCCTTAAACCTTACATTACTAAAAAAAGTAAACCCACTGATATCGGCAACAGCAAAAGACTTCGCTCCCAAAAGACCAAATGATAAACACGATTCAATACAAAGATAAAACCGTACCTAATTGAACGAAGCTTGTCGATACGAAGACCTAGTAAATAAGCCGAGCGAGTCTTGTCGATACCAAGACCTAGAAAAACTTCAAGGGAATGTGAAACTAGGTTAAACTGCAGGAAAACAATGCTTGCTTCTTCATACCATAACTAAGAGAGGAGTGAAAAGAGCGTAGTTCACTAATCCAAATTAGCAGACCTTGTTAAAACATAACCAGACGATGATATAGTGTAGAATACAACCTCACGGCACAGAGTAGCGGCCAGTCGATCTCTCCAGCCCAATCATTAACAACTAATTAATAAATTATTGCCAGATCATAAGGACATCTCTTGTTGGCCACCACTACGAACACTCGGCCTATTAGTAGCTGTTTTGCCATATCTGTTGCGATTGCTTGGGCTGTTGTTGACCTTGAGACCCTCCGAGAGATGCATCCAGGAGAGTTTGCTGTTGGCTATCCAGTGACATACCCGCCAGGGAATGATAATAGTTAGGGTATCCCAATGCTCCATATTGTTGCGAAGGCTGTTGACCTTGTCGGAATCCACTAGATTGTTGATTTTGCCCTTGGAGGCTGTAATATGCACTAGCAGGAACAGCTGACATTGTTCGGGAACCAGGCCCCTGAATCCACATCCCGGGGTTCTCGTTCTGCTATAGATTGTACCAAATATTAAACCATCAGTTACTTTTAAGGAAAAAAAAAGAGGAAGTTAAAATATTATTTTGGTTTCTAAACTTAGAAGTTTGTTTCATTTTGGTCCTTCGACTTTCAAAAGTTCAATTTTAGTCCATTTGACTTTCAAATTTGTTCCATTTTGGAATTTCAAAAGTCCAATTTTAGTCCCAAGACTAACAAAAAAAAAAAAAAAAAATTAGTCCCTAGAATTTAAAATATATATATAATTGGTCCCTTAATAAACTTGGATTTAATATTTTTATTGAATTGGTTAATTAAAGAAAGATGGTTAATTTTGTAATAAAACTTTACAAAAAATTTCAAGGACTAAAATTAATTTATTTTGAAAGTCTTAAAGACTAAAATTGAACATTTGGAAGTCCATGATCCAAAACGGAACAAACTTGAAAGTCCAGAAACCAAAACAGAACAAACTTGAAAGTCTAGGGACCAAAACGGAACAAACTTGAAAGGTCAAGGACTAAAATTGAACTTTTGAAAGTCCAGGGGCCAAAATGGAACAAACCTCAAAGTCTAAGAACCAAAATGTATTTTAACCAAATGAAAATTAGAGCTACGCCTCACTACATTAAACCATCCACCAGTTACTCGTCTTATAAAGCATCACGAGTTATCAAAAAGTTACCTGCTGGAGGGAGAGTAAATGACTGCTCTCCTTGTACTGTGAGCTCAACGCATCTTCATAGCTAATGGATGAACCTGCTTGAGCTGAGGGAGGGTTTAGCTGAAAATTTCCTCCAGGAATGCTGGTCGAATTTCCGAATCCGTAACCGGAAGGAATTGCAGCAGACTGAGGCAAACTGCTAACAGAAATGCTATTTTTGTACTGTGGAAGTACTGCTGCCAAAGCTTGATGATACGTACTGTTACCTGCAAACGCTTGTTGGAAACCAGATGGCATGTATGTGTAGCTCTGTGGCAAGAAAGGGTAGCTAACCATATTTGCAAATGGACCCAAAGGAAGTGTGGGCTGAGAATAAGGATGAACAGCAAGGTGTTGAGGAAGATTTGGTCCTGCTGCAACATTAGACTGAAGTGTAGGCTGAGAAGTAGAAATGCTACTTGTCCTTAGAACCTGAAAATTTAGCACAAGAATTATCATCAGATTTCTTCCGATCTAGATATATTTGAAAAAACTTACCTACATGTGTAGGTCCGTAGGTAGACGGTAGACCCAACTTTATTCATATGTGGCAAATTTATAACTCACAAGTTTTTAATTTTTCTTATAAACTAAAAAGACAAGGAAAATATATTTTGTGTGGCATCAAAGCTGCCGCATGTTTAAAAAGTAGGGCATGCATAGATACGTTTTTCTCTTTAAAATATCATATTCTCCCCCAGCATCTCTTAAATATAGAAAATACAACTCCTTAATACAAAATGCACAATGCCAAAGCTATTTCGTCATTTAATTATAGAAGGTTGAGATCATATCTTAGATGGCTATTAAGTAAATAGTAAAGGCTAATCATAATTTTTCTATTATAGATACTAAAGTAACAGTATTTAACTTCTTCAATAGTAGGCTATCAGTTATCAAAGTGTTGACGGTAAAAGGAATCATGTCTTTCACAAAATTGCCCACTTGAGAATAGTACAAACTTAAGTATCCTCCCATCAACTCCACCGAAAGTGTCATCTAAGAGAGGTAGACAATGAGGGGAAGCCTTAACTTTCATGTCAAAGGGTACTGAATTCTCAATGAATGCTGAGAGGAGAGAAGTGGGAGAGAAAACCTAACCAGGAAACTTCTTAATAGCAATACTCGCACGGGCTCCCGGTCGCTTTACAAAGACTAAGAGACCAACTATCGGCTAACACCAATGATGAGGAGAGGTTGTCGAAGAATCAAATAATAAAAAAGAATCCAACTCGACTCGACCAGAGGAGAACGGTACGTAGCAGCTAGCAACGCAGCTTTCACCGATCGCAATAAATCACTTGATAGACAAGGGCTAAGTGCTTTCAATTTGTATGTAGTCCTAAGAAACAGATCCGTTCGGACTGATCGATGAGAACCAAATGGTTCAAAACAGAACTGTTTCAGCTTACAAAAATCAGTCTGCAATAAAAAGAAAATCTAGGACTACAAAAGAGGGGAGGGAGTCTTGTCGAAGGGAAGTCTCTTCTGACGCAACACCGTCGTTCGTTAAAACTTCAAATAGAGACGAAGAAGAAGAGTTTGTGGACATCGATGCATTAGGGCCACGATTGATCTAAGAAGGAGAAGAATTTTCACTACTTTATGGTCGGCAAAAACTGGAAGGGGAGAGGTCTCTACCGTTACAACCAGAGAAGAGGTGGAGTTGGTCGAAAAAAACAGCAAAGAAGCATACATCATCGACTGGCTGAGGTTGGAAATGTAGTCAATGATTCAATTTCCAAAGGAGCGACAGGACGGATAACAGAGGATGGTGGAATGTGCCGTCTTTAATGGGCTGAAACTACTTTGTTCCATTTTTCCCCGTCCGGCGTCAATGAACATCGATAGAGAGAAAAGAAAAAAATGCAGGAAACTGAGGTTGGCTGAGAGATATTTTTAGAGTGTGAAAATATCTATCCTTCAAGACTTCTCTCAAGCCATCGTTTTGTTTTTATTAGGGCTCATCTTACTTTTCTTTGGATTTTTTTGGAAATTACAAGTGTTGTGTATCTTCTTTCTTTGTTAAGAATTTGATGAAAATAAAATTAACCATTCAAAATTATATTCAATCTTAATTACCATCTTCCAAAATACAGAGGCATAGTTTTTATAAAGTTTCAACAGGAGTATTGTAATTATTTATACATCAACAAAGGTTTTTATTTCCTATAAAAAAATAAAATAAAATACCATCTTCGTGATAGGATCAACATGAATTTGAATTAGATAGAGCCATGCGATTAATTATACAATCTCTCGACAATAAGGTAAATTAAGGGAATGAATAGATAAAAAAAGAAACGCACCTCTGGCATTGACATGGATGGGCCAGTTATAGAAGAAGCAACATTGCTGTACTTCGGCACCGATTGCGGGTCAGGGAAAGGTGAATATGGAGGATCCTCCCTTACCGTTTGAGATGTGGAAGCCAACAACATATTATTGGATAAATTATTTGTGTATGCTAGCTGCCAAACAAGGAGGAAAATTCTGATGAATGAGAAGTCACCCATGAAACAAATTTTAAACGAAGTTCCAAAAACCAGTTTGTTTCATATTTTATGATGAGTGGTTGGTTTCTGTGTACGTGTGTATAAATCTTGATAAAAAAAGAAGTTCCCAAAACAAACGTATGTATAAACTATAAACTGTTATACAATGATTTCCTTGAACAGAACGCTACATTTCTTCAAGCATATTTCATTCAAAAAAAGGAAGATTTAAAAGCCGCAAGTCCAAAACTATGTAACTTTGACATTACCATAGCTCTCTCAAGGTTCTGCATCTCTGAACTGTTCTGTATAAATGGCATTTCTGATGGTCGGTTGCTCTCGTAACTAAATGCAGGAGAAGCGGATGGAAATGCATATAGATTAGCCTGAGCATTTTCAGAGCTTTCCTGCTTCACCTCTGCTTGCGTAGCAGGAGTTTCGTAATAGCCACCACTAGCACTAGTTCTGTGCATTTGGTTCACATCTGAGTTAGAACCATCATCCTCGTAATACTCAGGATTCCTGCAAAAAAATAAGCTAATAGAATTATTACCAATAAAATAAGCTAAGAGACAATAAAAAATATAATTACTGAAGAGACATCTATAACTTTCTGTGTACAAATCTCATCTATGTTTTTTCAGAATAAGAAATAATAGTTTTTATGTGAAAAGTTACCTAGCCTCGGAGTGACCAACTGAAGAGACGTCTGCTGGTGCAGAAGCCTCCTCTACATTACTATTCTGAGACATGTTTGGAAATGTCCCAGAACCAGAAAAGCCAGCATTTGCCCCAGATCCAAAACTTCCAAAGCTCAAATGAAAGCAATCTGGGGTGTGAAGCTGGAGGTGATGTGGAATTACTACAGAAGGATTATCCTCTTCAGGTGGTGAGTCTTGATCTTCCTTCTGTAAACTTAATTGCTGAAAATTTGCAGACATTGATGAAACACCATCTTCAGCTGGAAAAAGTGATTGCAGAAAATTATAAGTTGGTATAATTTGCAAGAAATCTGAATCCTAAATGGCTACCATTATCATGAAAATACAGAAAGCCTTTATCAACACAGATCAAACTGAAGAACGATTGATTCAGTCCAAAACAATCGTTAACTAATCAATGCATAGATCAGAGACGCTGTAGTTTGACATAAAATCTCTTAAGTTCTATTCGACTAGAGTTTCACAGGCAGAAACTATATAGTCAAATGCCATTATTGAAACCTTTTTCTATGTCATAAACACTCAATTAAAGTACAATAATGGTTCAAATACAAGGTTTTTTCCACCCAAAGAGAAAATGATTAGCATGATTAAATTTGAAATGATTTCCAAGGAAAAAAGCAAATAGACTTTTCAAAGATAAGAAAAATAAAAACATTCAAGGCCAGGAGCAGGATAACAACCTCCATCATGTTCAATAGCATGACTGTGAGGCAAATAAGAGCTCATGTCGTCATATAAGTTGCCATCTGACACAGAAGTATCCCCAGACTTGTCCTCTTGAATATTTCTATCCAATATAGAAGCATGAGCTTCATGGTTTACATCAACTGTTTCAACGGAACTACTTTCAACAACCAGAACCTTGTCTTGATGTGTATGCTGATTAGCACCATCCAATGATAAGTTGGCTGGACTTGAATGCAACTCCGAAACTGCAGGTGGCTCAATTGTACAAGCGATACTAACAGGTTGAGGAGGTTCAATTGAGGGCCACTCATCATTTAGTGATGCCTGCTGACTCATAATACCTGGCCCAGAGTGAACTTCTGAAATTGTGGAAGCCTGATGTGTTGAATGAAAATTTTGGAGAGATGGCGCAGACTGAAAGGGAATACTGTTCTGAGAACTAGCACCTTGAAGGGAAGTGTTATGCACCGAGCAACTCTTTCCCTGAGGTTTTCCCATCTTCACAATGTCGGCCATTGATACTTGGCGTTGAGCACCCAACCAGGCAGATTGATAGCCAAAAGAGGACTGTGAGGATGAAATTGCTCCATCTCCTACACCTAATCCTGATAACTTACTTTCTGTAGCCACACTGTTGCTGCAATAGAAAATAAGGGCATATACATTCAAATTCAGTACATCTAAAATGTTCTTAGAAATAAAATATAACCAAACAATTCACAAGTGCTCCAACACAGCCACATGTCAATACAACTCGTATAGTTTTAGTATCCCAAGAAGCATAAATGCATACACCTCTCATATATGGAAGTAAATTTTTAAATCATATTCTAATTCAACAATTATGAAAAAACAACCTGTGACAATTATGAATTTACTTAATAGTTATTCCCACATCATTCCTGAAAATAGATAACAAAAAATCAAAAAAATATATATAATAAAAGCTTGTATAAAAGAAAGGTTTTATAAGCCCAAATTATGTACTTTGGGTCTATTAGATTTTAGCAATTATATTGATGACCTCATAGCTTTGGCTAAGCAATCTTACTAATGAAAAGCTCAACTATTTTTAGAACATACAACATGCTGTCTTTTGAGCAGGGGTGAGAAAAAAAAAAAAAAAACTCACTAGGCTATGTTTGTTTTTGGTAGAAGAAAAGCTGTAAACAACCACTCTTTGAGAACCCCTTGTTTTTATTTGATGGTAAACAGCCACCCTTAACCATCATCATCAAACCTTCCATCAAACCTCACATTAAACCCTCCATCAAATTTATCATTCAACTACTACTAACACCAATCTCCAAACGAGTAGTTAACTATTCCAACCACTGCTTGCTTCAACTATCATAAACCCTTCCACTCTTCTTTACTCCTCTCCAATCCACTCTTTTCTACCAAAAACAAACACGCCCTAAAATAGAAACCAAGTCCACAAAATCATCAAAACCATATTATGACTATCAAAGGAAATATGTAATGAATGTAACAATTTTTATCATAACTCTAAAACAATCCAGAAGTAAGAAACCTAAATGCTTAAGCATGTGTGCCTTCAACATAGATCCCCAAATTCTAACAGTTCATTGAGTCTTCAGCCTGCAGCCCTACAATAATCTACCACAAGAAATGCTTATAAACAATTTTGAGACAGATTTCTTAATTCGTGAGTTCCAAGTAGCCTACATGAAAAATACAGCAATGAAATGTTTTTCCCCTTCTTTGAAAACTGCAATTCAGCCACAAAATCAAACTTCATTCCCACTGGTCTACATTAAGCATCGCATATAAAAACATAAAATAAAAACTTTGAAGTGATGAAGTACAAGAAATAAAGAAAATAAAATTCCAGCAAAGAGGAACTTCACATCCCTTCACTAATTTGAAAATATTTGCATACTTATAGGAAAACATAACTAAAAATATTAATCTGTCTATGAATAACGTTCAACCATCAAACCGCATTACATAGTACACAGTAATTCACCATTGACCTAAAAATGCACACAGTAATTCACCATTGACCTAAAAATGCAAGCTCATAACATTTAACCTGTGAGGTGGAAATTGGTAGTATGAGTGGTTTCCCGATTGACCAATTGCAGAAGTCGAACTAGCATGATCAGTTGCTCCATTTTCTTTTTTGTACGCAGGTTTACTGTGCAAAGCGCCAGTTTCTAGAAAACAATAGAAGGTTGGTCAACATTGAGTGAAACATGTATAAAACTATGACTCCATACTCCCATAGCACCATATAACATACCACTAGAACCAAACTGGTTCAAGCTACCACGTCCGGCATAGCGATCCATGCCGCCTTTACTCGTACGATTGGAAGGGAAGTTAAGACCACGAGATCTGGAATCAACTGGATCCTTAATCTGAAGAGGCGAGATAAAGAGAAAATAAGTAATGACACCAACAATTAATTAGAAAACAATACAATATAAATTAATTATATTTAGAATGAGATAAGTTAGCCAGTAGAGCTAGCTAAACCAACAAATATGTAATATCTGGGCAACATGACAAAAAGTTATAGGACAAAAATCTGAATTCCTCTAACATACACACCTCTTTTTTCTTTTCTCGTTTGCTCTTCACCTCATGAAAAGTGTCTACAAAAAATAAAATAAAATAAAAAAGAAAAGAGATTAATATAAATCTTAAAACATTCAAAGTCCCACAGAGTATGACTAAAACATCACACAAGCAAAAAATAGCTGGTAGATAATTCATTCTATATCAGTAATAGATGAACGAACACAAGGTGCTAGAGCAAAGTGGACAGGACACTAGGTGCTAGAGCAGAACTAAACCACGCATTCATTATATCTCACTTCACCAGCAATAACAGTGAAAAAAAAAACTTCCAACTTCAAAATTGCAGAAGGAAAAGAAAAAAAACACCTATACTATACAATCAAAGCCAAAAGGTCAACAGTTTAAATCTTCCACACCTAACAGTTAAATTCAAAAAATAGAGAGAAAAAAAAGGTAATAACTTCGATTTCAAGGGAAAAACAAAAGAACGATCAAGATGAAAATAGAAAAAAAACGACCTTGTATGAGGAGTCGATTAACTGCTTCATCAGGATCCATATTACAATCTCTTAAAGTAGAATAGATCTCCTGATCAGTACAGTTATTTACAATCTCTTTCAAGCTCTGGACAATCTTCCGCAAGTCTGCCGGAATTCCAGACATTCCAATTGTGCTTTTGGCTCCTCCTTTGGCGCCCATAGTGAATGTTTCACTGTATACCTCACTCAATCTCTCTCGCCGGCCGGAAGTTCAGATCTGATAAACCTTCAACAAAAAGGGAAAAAAATAAGCAGCACCTGGTCCGTTTCCGGTTAGGGTTCCGCCGTGTCAACAAGAAGATATGTGTTGTCGAAGCACTGTAACTCTCTTTCTCTCTCGATGATCGTTCTGCTTTTTTACGCATACAAAACCCTTTCCCTCTCTAATCTCTCCCAATTATAATTATTTTTTATTTCCTTTTTCGTTATCGGCAGCATAAATAAATACATAATGAAATTCCGATATGAATATTTAAATATGTCAAGTCTATCTACAAAAATAAAATAAATAAAAATATATATATACACACATTTTTTTTTTTTTTTTTTTTTACACCAAATATATGTGTGTAAGGACAAACCAAAAACCTACTTTAACTCTAAATAATACATTCAATTAAAATGGTTTAAGTCAGATTCCAAATCACCAAATCATTTAAGTAAGGGAATAAATTTCATTTATCCAAAAATTGCATAATTCAATTTTTCCTATAATCTATTGCAACGCCCTCACAGTCAAATAGCAGTCTGGTCAACATGGGCCCCAACTCAGGGTTTATGTATACATTCAAAATAACATATCATATAATACAATACAAGCCAAAAAATAATAATGAGTAATGTCAAAACCAGGCAAGTAAATCAGCTTAAACTGTAAATCCAAAAATACTATTCGGAAATCATTTGACTCTAGGAAATCTCGGTAACCAATACTGGAGTGAGAGCATCTCGGCGAGCCGAAGCAATATGGTTGTCGCTAAACCTCGAGCGTTAGCTCGAAGAGATAATATTCACACCATCGGTAGTGGATATCGCCCACACCCTCACTTCTAAACACGGCTCGTGTGAAAAGTCAAGAGAACTCTTGGTATGTATGGTTAACCGAGTGGCCACCCGATCCCTTACACTACCGCGGTGAGGAATATCGTCAACCTCTAAAAAACTCGGGTTCCCTTTTGGAACATTTAAATAACTGGTCTCATTGGAACATCTATAAATGAATAAATATGGCTAGCTAGATCTCTTTAGAATATCCACACCCAACATAACACATATATCACAATAATAAAGCAATGTTAGTTCACCGTAAAACTTTACGGTCTAACAAGCATCAACAATAACCCAAAATAACATAAGTACACCCAAATCATATTCACGTAATAGATATTATAGAAACACCATAATCATAACAACAACAAAGCTAAATTAACATGCATACATGTTATTACACCACAAACCACGAGAATAGGTAAGGGTTACTCACCTAGCCGGAATTCCCAAACCAGCTTCTTAGCTCCAAAACCTCGAACCACAAAAATTGGCACTTAATAATAAATAAACAGGTTGGGATAAGCACTTACGATCATTAAAAACTGACTCAATACCGCGAAATCATTCAAGAGACCACACTTTCAGAAAGGTTCTCGGATCTCGGAATTCGGTCAAAGTTGATCAAACTTGACTCCTTTTCAATAACCCATGACCTAAATGCAATTAATCAACCTAAAAACATTAATGGTTAACATCCACCTGTCTCACCAGCTAAAGAATTTAATACAAAAAACTTGAACACTTATGTTTGATCATGACCAACAAGAATAGAAAGAGTCTACACAATACATAAAACTTGAACAATAGGTTTGATCATTTTACCTACGTAAATAATCCAAGTTTAGTCAACTTTGAATAATTCTTATCAAGATTATAATCTCAGCCAAAAAATATAACAAAACAATTTACCATACAAAAATTACCTATGGAGAACTGTTCACTAACGCACTACCAAGGGTGGATTGATTGGAAAGAGATTAATCCAATTTAATCTATAAATACTCATATTTAATTAATTTTATAACTCTTAATAAACTTTCCCACCAATTTTTTTAAATTATTATTCAATTTATTCTAAATTAGAATTTTGATTTAAAACTTTAAAATTTGGAGAACAATGTGTGTCTACTAGTCATAAAGTAGTAATTATAGGACATTTTTTAATTCATTAACTATACCATTATTTTTTTTTAATAATTATACCATTACTTTAGGTAAAAAAAATATAAAAAACATACCCACAATTACATGATCAAGGAAAAAATACCATCATTTTAATAAAAGATTGTGTTTTCAAAATTTAAATATGAAGAAATGAAGTTGATGATATATTCTCAACCAACAGCTAACTAAATATAATGAAATTTTTACTATCCATTATTGTAAAACTTATAAACTTTATTATATTGTGGTTTCCTAAATTAAATAATTAATATCAATAAAAATTAATTTAAATAAGATGTCCACAGTAGTTAAATACATAAACTTTTTTTTTTTTTTTTTGAATCTTCATCTTTAGTTGGAAAAAAAATATACGCTAAATTATAAAAAAAAATAAAATGTATAAATTTTTGAAATAAAATTATCCATAAAATATAAATTAGAATCTTATTTTACCCTCAAATATACGTAGTGTATTTAAAAATATTTTTAAAAATAACTAAACTTTTAAAATATAATAATAAGTATTTTAGGTAACTAATATTATCTATATATATATATTCGCGTGACGGTGGCCACCGTAGGGCCGTTATATTGGGCCTTAAATTGAAAATGCAGGCCTTCGCTGCATTGTTTATTGGGCTTTAAACGTTCGAGGCGGCCCAATATTAACTGCGTTTACAAGGTAGCTCCATAAACATATTTCTTATTCTTTATCTTTGTAATATTAAAATAAATAATTAAAAAATAAAAAAAAAATCTTCCAAATTGATTCACCATTGGCTTTGCATGATGAAATAAGCACGAATATTCTTATTGAAAAATAAACATGGATTTAATTTGATGGTAAAATTGAGAGAGAAATTACTTTAACGAGAATAGTGGTACTGTGTGGTTAAAATATATTTATTTATTTTATTTAAATTAAAATTGGTCGGTAAATAATCGATATATACCATTGTAGATTCATTACGTAGGGAAGATAACTAGGATAGATGCAATTGTTTTGTTTTTTGTTTGGCCTGAGCGATCGTAGTTCTGTCAGTACTAGTGATGCATTAGTATCATAGTGATTTGTGTATTTGTAGTCTCTTCTATGTCGAGTTTGTTGTCTCGAATGCAATTATATTTTTTTTCTCTTTTGGTTGTCTTATTTTATTATTATTATTACTAATAGGTAACGAGTTTTTTAGTGTATGTTAAATATTTTTTTTTTCTTTTTTTGAAAGATAGATCTTAGGATTTTGTATGCGTAATGCTCAACGGTGAGCTGTTTGCTATGTGTGAGTTACAAATAATGACTCAAATGTTAAAAGAACAGTAGTTCAATGGTATTAATATACATCTAACGATCATAAGGTCGCATATTCAAATCCTCACCTCCAACTATTGTAAATAAATAAAAAAGAAATAATGACTCCAAATTTAAATTTAAGAAAAAAAAACATACATACATACATACATATATATATATATTAGACTATATTAGACTCAAATCACAAATCAAATAATTATTAATAAAAAAAAAGTGATATGAAAATTGAATTGGATTATAATCAATCAACCAAATCAACAAGTTATCATCCATTTGAGTTAATTTTGTATGATTGTTTGGTAATAATTCAGTTCAATACCATACTCACAGATTTGATTATGAAAATTTGTATTTGTAATCTTTTTTCCAGAATTTATACTAAAAAAAAAACTAGTTAGTTTCAATGTTTTATCATGCATGTCAAATAAACACTAATTTCATAAACTTAAGAACTTGTATTATTTCACATTCCATTTTTATAATGTCAATTTATTTGCCGAAATTGACTGAAAGCGTTGAATATAATAGGGCACGCATCTCGAGTAAAAATTTATTAAAACATGTTTGGTTAAGAAAAGAAAAAAAGAAAGATTAATGAAACATATTTTGACGAGTTAAATTATAGAAGAAATCTCTTCCATTTCCTTCGTATCCATTTTCTACCATCTTAAACATATACAAAATTGAAAGAAATCTAAATATAAAAATAAAAATAATTTAAACAATTTTATTAATTCGCATGTGTTACAATAGGCAAATACTACGGCCAAACAACCAACAAAATAAGTAGTTTTTTTTTTTTTTTTTTTTTGAGATAGTAACAATGGCAATACTATACAAAATATTTCTATAATTTTCTAGACGAGCTGAATCTAGAACATAAATACTTCTAATTATTAGAAAAGGTAGACATTTATCTTAAAATCAACTGACAATAAGGTAACTCACATTATTTTATAGATACTTAAAAAACTCTTCACTTTTTTAATGTGAGATAATGAAATCCTCAAACCGTAAACACTAATAAAATCAAGAATGAGTTCTAAATATTGAGAATTGGTCAAAATATATTCTTTCAATATTCAGGAGTGTTCGAACTAGTTCTGAAAGAAATATATTTTTCCGGGCCAATGATATGTTCCTAACCTGCTGAAATTAGACCAATTTAGTATCTTTTATTGAGTGGATTAGTGGGCTTGTTTTCGAAATAAGGAATCAAATGCTTAAAAAAAAAAGAAATTGAGGAAGAGAGAATGATTCGATTCCTGTTTATCTGGCTAGGTAGCTGAGCAATTTTGCTTTGGGGACATTAAAAAGATTCTCCAGGGAACAATATTCTTGATCACAAACAAAAAGATGCAACTTGTGCAAACAAATCTATGTCCCATACCCCACCTTTAACTTTCTGATTCAGTACCATAAAAACAGTAAAAAGAGAAACTCTAAAGAGATGGAGAAATGCCACCACACTGAACTACACAATCAGTACCTCTGCCCATATACCTTTTTTTATACCCTGGAATAGAAGCTTTGTCTCGTCTACCAGAAGTACCCGCACCCACCTCAAAGCCCGAACTTAGGAATTAACCACCATAGATTAGTCTAGTGGTCGAGAAGGACCTTGGGGTGCTTAACGTGATGGGATCAATCCATGGTGACCACCTATCTAAGAATTAATTTCCTACAAGTTTTCTTGACATTCAAATATTGTAGGGTCAGGAGGTATGTTCCGTGACAATAGTCGAGTTGTGCGCAAGCTGGCTCGGACAATCACGGATATTAAAAAAAAAAAAGCCCGAACTTAGGAAATAATAAGATGCTTTACAACTAAACTCACTCGAAGGTACCGGGATACTTTGTTCTAATACATATGATATTTGAGTTCCTAGATGAGATATAGTTTGCCTTTCCTTCTCCGTATACCTTTTTCCATTTTCTAAACCTTCCCTTGCTTGCAGTTCCCAACTATTCAAATAACAATTTCTCCTAACTCAAGTTTCCTCATATTCTCCTCCTCTTCTTTCTGACTCTTGATGATTCAAGAAAGCTTAGATTCTGTCTACCACCTCTCTGTATATATTGCTTTACCGCCAAAAAGGGCAATTCTTCTTTGCAGAAACACATTTGATAGAGTTATAATTTTCATTAATCATTGTTCAAGAACTTGGAAGATCCAGAACTAAACATTAGAAGTAATTTGCAGAGATGGGTACCTGCATTCACCTCCATTTTGCATTACTGTCATTGTTAATCTTCCTCAATCAAGGTAAATCAGCATTGAATAATAATTTTTTCTGCACAATGATATTTAGTTAATCTTCTCATAGTAATATATCATGTAATAACTTTAATTGCTGCTAATCTGCATTTCTCCTATTGCGTTGTTCTGTCAGAAGGAAAACTGATTAAACATAATCTTTCCATTCACATTGTATTCTAGGATAATCATATTATGAAGCTTTATTACTTTTTTTTTAAGTTTCTATGAAAATAGGTAACAAGAGCAGAGTTTCTATAGCATGAAGGAACTGACCTTGCTTTTTGTGCCTTCAGCTTCGAGTATAGCACAGACTCCGTATTTTGATGCAAATCGAGAAAACTTTGAACTGCGAAATCAAGAAGATCAAATACCCTACTTTTCAACTTCAGTATCTAGCACTCAACTGGATACAATCCCCATTGTGAATCCAACCATCCCAGGCGGCACAACTCCAACCCAGACCCCAATTGTGAACCCGACATTTCCACCAGCGCAACAAATCCCAACAGGACCAACCATAACCCCGACAACCCCAACAACTCCAACAACGACAGGGGGTGGAAGTTGGTGCATAGCAAGCCCAAATGCTTCCCCAACAGCCTTGCAAGTAGCTCTTGACTATGCTTGTGGCTATGGAGGAGCTGATTGCTCAGCAATTCAAACAGGTGGTAGTTGCTTCGAGCCGAACACCATGAGAGACCATGCTTCTTATGCCTTCAACGACTACTACCAGAAGAATCCAGCACCTACAAGCTGCGTGTTTGGAGGGACGGCTCAGCTCTCCAGCACAGATCCCAGTAAGAAAAATATCATCCATCATCTCAAGTTTTCTAAATTCAGAATCATAACAAAACACACAGGAAATAATCCATATCCAATACCGAAACGAGAATGAGAAACAATACACAAGTAGGAATTTAGTCATGATTGTTGCTAGCTGTTTCATTCATTTTGAAAAACAAAATTAAAAAAAAAAAAGTTTCCTGCTTGCCTGTACTGCTTAAATTTACAAAATGAGTATTAAACACATTCATCTTTCAATTTGTTTCCTAAATAATAAAAAGTCTTTACAACACAAATTTCCTCTCCCAGTATATGAACATCCAAGCATCCTGATAAACTAAATATTCATTCCTCAACTTGAAACATGAACATCTATTATCTTGAAAATTGCAGGCAGTGGAAGTTGTCGCTATGCAGCATCAAGATCAACACCAAGGTAAATTACAAAACAAAATTCTTAGTTTGAATCCGAATTGAAATAACAGGAAAAGGATTTCATCTTACTTGTTTATGCAAACGCAGCACAACAACACCAATCAATCCACCAACAAATCCAACTCCGATCCCGCCGGCAACCCCAACCCCAACCATAACAACACCAACACCACCCGACACAATGCCGACCGATACAACACCGACCGATACAACACCGACCGATGCCACACCGACCGATGCTGGCGGTTACGGTATAGATCCAACAGACACAAGCCCCGCAATTCCCATCACGAGCTTCTTCTCTTTCGTGTTCTTGGGGTCACTTCTAATGACAAATTGCATGTAGGAGGAAGCAGGAAGTAACTCGAATCTGGTTTATTACAATCTGCAGATCGAGAAGCATTTAATATATTTTTTTCCTACCATGTAACATTTATATAAAAGAGGCGGGGAATTCGGAGGAGGAAATAGTGTTTATTACAAAGTTAGCGGTGATAGAATAAATTTATAGCCTACATCTACGTTTAGGACTGTATTCCCTCGGGAGCTAAATGTTCTCTAATTTAGTTCATGTTCATTCACCTTGTTGAGCTAGTATCCTTAGATTTCTTCTTTTCTTTTATACTTTAATTTTTTTTCCTCTTTCTGAATTCAATAAAAATAGATAGAGAACTATAACATCCCAGCAAAATTGATATAAATAAAATAAATGTATTACAAATGATTAGTAAAAAAAAACCCAAATCCCTAAAATTGAAAGAGAGAGAGAAAAAGTTTGATTCTTGCATGAATGATTTTTTACTCTGTTTCTTGTTGTTGTTGGGGTAGTATTTCTTGTTGCTTGACTTGTTTGATTGCCTGCATCATCGCTCTGTGTTGTTGCTAGGAATTAAGAAGCTGCCCTAAATACAAGGATAAAACATTGTCCCTAAGCAAAATCGTGGTACTTTAATATGATTTCGTCTATTATCTCCAGAAGATCCATCGATCTCTTTATCCCTGTGTTGAACAGCTTCTAAAATTCTTGATCTGTTTCTTTCACATGAACAACTTTCAATCATGTATCCATAATTATTAGGGAAATTTTTATTTTTATTTTTATTTTTAGCCCCTACATTTCGGATGAAGTTTTTATTAGGTCCCTATAATTCAAAAGCAAACAACCACCATGGAGTGCCTTAATGGTCAAGATGGACCTTGGGTGCATAAGTTGACGAGTTCAATCTATGGTGGCCACCAATCTAGGAATTAATTTTCTACTGGTTTCCTTGACATTTGTAAGGTCAGGTGGTATGTCTCGTGACAATAGTTGAGGAGCGTGCAAGCTGGCCCGAACAGTAACAGATATCAACAAAAAAAAAAAACACAAAGAAAAAAATCAAAAGCAAACACTTATACCCCTCACATTTCAAAAGGCATTCAAAACTTACCATTAATCAAAGCTTTCACAAGTTAAGTACCAAATACAAAAAAGGGATTTTCAGAATCCCCTCATATTAAAACCTAAGAACTTAATAAGCATAAGTCTTGTCTTTGACTTTTCAAAAAAAAGAAAAGGGAGAAGTATGTCTTTGAAAGTGATAACTAATTTTGGCAGTCGCCGAAATAACATCCTGATTACTCATATTACTCTTAGGACCGTTATTCAGAGCAATATTCTAATGGAAACACATGGTATACGCACTCATAAATTAAGTGTTTTGTGTAGTAGCATACTTAAATGTTTTGGTCATTAGATTACTACGGGTTCTCAATCAAAACTAATCGGCAATAAGTGAAGAAACTCATCTATCCATAAATGCTAGATTTTCTTACCTTTCCAATGCGGGATCTTCAGCATTCGCAATGTAAACAAACAACAAACAAATTAGCAAATGATTCTGAAAAGTCTTAACAAAAGCTCTGAAAGAAAATGAGTTCCAAGTACTAATAAAGAGTTTCTGTTTTTTGGTATTCATCCTTAGTTCTAGACAGAAAGTAAAACATTGATACCTCCATTCACTGAACAAGAGTGATTAGAAACAGATTTCTGCTTCCATTTCTCAGATTCTACTATGTTTCTTCTTCAACCTCATCTTCTGGATCTAGTTTCTTTAAGTTCTTTATTTGCATCCATCGTCTCACTCAGATTTTCCTTGGAACTCTCGAGCTCATCAAAACATGATAACAACAGTTTCTCAGATACCTTTTGCTAGAAACAACACTGATGTTGAATTTATGCCTAGCAGTTGATCTACGAGATCCCCTTATCAAAATATCATCATTTTTCAAGTTAGATCGGCAATTAGCTGCCTCTTAATAACTGTTTGGATGTAGACCCAAAAGTATGTCAACTCTGGAAATCCATTGAATACAAAAACGAAACAGTTTAACAAGTTTTCTTCCTACATTCAGCCGGTAAGACTAAGAGATGGCCTCATCGAATAATTTCTCAAAAAAGAGAGACTTAAGGGATATTCGGATTCTTTTCATTTGAATTCAAACGGCTATTCAGAAGCTTCTCTTTCAAACCTGCCAAACAGCTTCCAAGTACTAATTAGTTAATATACATGATAGTATTGCATAAGCTATGCACAGAAACAACCAGTATCCAGCACTTGGGGAGGCCAAAAAACTCTCCTTTTGTACAAGCTACACAAAATTGAAACATCTCCCCAATTTCAAGTGCTTGAAGGTACTTACTTGATATTGGCATTCTGGTTTCCTGATCTGCTTCATGAAGATGTACACTCAAAGTGAATTATAGCTCATATCGTTGTTTCACTTCTCTTCATGTAAGCACGATATTTTGCATATTATGAAATTCATTATTTTGAGCCACCACAGTTTACTACCAGTAATCTCCACAAGAACATGTTCCACTACAAAAGTGATGAAAGCGACTAGAGTCTCTAACAATGATTTCGCGGTCAACGACTTTTGCAATAAGCTTGATGGCATTATGGCAATCGCCACAAATGCGAAGGTTTTTCATTACTGTTAGTGCGCTACCCTCAACTGTACTAATTAATCCAAACCCAATAGCAAGTCTCTCACTATGATAACACAACATCTCTTCCTTTTGTTCTGTCTCAACATCATGTAAGGAGAATTTAGGATCAGGCACATATCCTAGTTCCTTCAACTTTCCACTTAGCCATTCTAGTTTTTGGTATATCTTTCTGCTTGATGGATGTGACCGATCACCCGAAAGAAAATCGTGCCTAATCCCCTTAATTGTAATCCAACTACTGCCAGGTCGTTTTAAAATTCCTTCATCTTTCATCTTTTTCCTTATTCTGGAAACTTCATTCCAATTGCCAGTAGAAGCATATAAATTTGAGAGTAATGTATACGCAGCACTACAACTTGGTTGTAGATCCAACACACATTCTGCTGCCTTTTCAGCGACATCCACATTAAAATGCTTGGTTGAACCGCTAAGCAATGCAAGCCACACCATGTAGTTTGCTTTGATAGGCATAGTATGAATCAATGATTCGGCTTCTTCCACTTGACCACACCGGCTTAAGAGATCAACCATAGAAGCATAGTGCTCATTTGTCATCTCAATACATAAGTTTTTGCCAAAATGCGTGAAAAAGCATCTACCTTTTGCTAACATCCCAGAATGGCTGCAAGCAGAAAGTAGTCCTACGAGCGTAATTTCATCAGGATCCATCCAAGCACGAATCATTCGAGCAAAGAGAGTCAAAGCCCACATCCCAAAACCATGTTGTGCACATCCAACAATGATGGAATTCCAGGACACAACATTCTTTCTAGACATTCTTGTGAAGACTGAAACTCCATCAGTAATGTGTCCACATTTAGTATACATCACAACAAGAGAATTACTGACAAAGATATCATTTTCTAAACCCAGCTTGTGAGCTACAGTATGAACTTCCCGGCCTCTATCAACAGCCTCTAATCCACAACACGAATTGAGAGCACTAGTAAGAGAAGATTGATTAGGAAAAACACGCATTCTCATCATGCCCTTGAAAACATGTAACGCCTCTTTGTTCATACAATTCAATCCATATCCTGTCAAAAGGGCAGTCCAGACCACAACATTTCTCCATAAATTATCATTGAAAATGTCAAAAGCATTCTGTATCAGCTTACAGTTGGCATAAAATGTTATAAGGGAAGCAGATATATATTCATCAAAGCAGTAACCAGTCTTAACAAATAGACCATGAATCTGTATACCGACAAAGAAAGCACATATGTTGGAACAAGCTGTCAATGCACAAGCCAACGTACTGGAAGTGGGTTTGACAAAGGAAGCCAACATTTTCTGGAAAACAAGTAGAGCTTCAAAACTCCTTCCATTTTGGTCAAGCCCACCGATCACCGAAGTCCACGAAATCACATTCCGAAAAGACATTTTCTCAAACAACTCAACAGCATCTTCAACTCTACCATTACTAAAATATCCATGAACCATTGAATTCCAAGCAGCTACATCCCTAGTGGGCATCTTCCAGAACAGATGCTCAGCGATCTCAACTCTCCCAAACTCAAGAAGCCCACTGATAATCGTTGTCCAAGACACGACATTCCTTTCGGGCATTTTTTCGAACACGTCCCAGGCCATGCTTAAATCCCCACATTTTAGACACCCTTTGAGGATAGAATTCCAAGAAACCAGATCCTTTACAGGCATTTCATAGAACAGTTTCAGGGCATCCTCAAGCATACCTTTTTCTGCATAACCCAAAATCATCATAGTGTACAAGTTAACACCCGGCGACGATATCTTATTCAATAACGACCGGGCTTCATCGATTCTTCCGTTTCTAAGATGCAGAGAAAGTAAAGAATTGTAAGTGGGAGTGGTGAAAACAGAGAAATTTCTGGTTCCAAACAAACAAACATTAGAATTCGAAGAAATCAAAGAACGGGCAGTGCGTAGAACAGAGAGCGAGAATTGGAATGACAACGGCATAATTTTGGAAGATTGCAATGATGCTACAATGCCTGAAATGAATTGAGTATTGGCTGGAATTTGACTCCCAACGACTGCTCAACGTCCAAATAATCCTACACCTTGCTGGAAAAAAATGCTACAAAGAGCTATCTCATGAATCCAACATCAATATAGGGTGGTTTATTGAAATCAAAATCTTATAATTCTCAAGTAAATTCCAAATCATGAAAACAACTAAAAATTCACTGAAACGATCACTTGCCACTGCAGCTGCTAGCTGCCAGAGGAAAGAAACGGAGAAATTTGTGGGTTGACGTTCACGGCAGCGACTTGACGCACAAACGTGAGTTTTGACATCTACATTAAATTTGGTCAATAAGTAAATTTTTTATTCACTTTTAATTTTTGTATATTTGTGGAGTACATTTACTTTTGTAGGAAAGAGGCAACTATGGAGAAGAGTTAAAGAGTTAATAGTAATTTGACGTAATTAATTATTGTTTGAAAATTGATGTCTTTGAAAGTTATAATATCAACGATTGCATTTATCATATAATAGCTTGGTCGGAATAAAATTTCAAGAAATCATATTCCTGTAGTACATTTTGACACATAATTGATACGACACTCTTGCATATGAAAATGGCGAGGAGTCACTCGCAATAAAATGAAGAAATTATTCTAACATGCAATAATGATAAAATAACATAAAAACATGATGAAACGAGGTTGAACGGACATGCAACCATGTGCAACACGCACCGAACAAACATGACCGTCACACTATTTACATTATAGAGGTCGGTGATTTTGTTGTGTCAATGCAATCTATATCAATCATATGTATAATGTAGAATATTAATAGCCAAACTAGTTTTTTTTTTTTTTTTTTTTTTTAAGCACCATACTATGAGATTCAAACATTTTGGAGGGCAACAATCTCTTCTAAACCCTTAATTAAGTCTACCTCTACAAGCAAGACAATCTTCGAGAAATTCATGATAATGAATACAAAACTTCATATTCATAACTGAATATTGCACAGACGATTTAAAAATAATACTGAAAATATTGTTGAATTTAGAAGAAATTTTTGTTTTCAGGTGCATATTTTTCTCCAATATTCTTTCAATTTGAGAACTCTGCATATTCTGCTTTGATTGTTGTCGAGTTCTTGTTTTCGATCATCCGACCGCAGCAACCTGCCACCGGCTGCTTCGACCATTGATGAATCATTTAACAAAACCAGACCCATTTCGAAATACAAGCATTCACTTACACTACCTGCAACTTCAAAGTTGTAAAGTTTCATGTAACAATATAACCATTAGAGTCTCTCTCATTACTCAGATGAGCATTCTTTGTTAAGACAGTTAGGTACAGTTGAGTCAAAGAAAATATTGTTTGTTTTTTTAGGTTACAACAATCGAAGGTGGAGACTCGAATCTTTGACCTATTGATCAAATTTACATTGATGTCATTGAGCTACTGCGCTAATGGCAAGAAAACATTGGTAAAACATATGGGAACTGAAAGTCTAATATAAAGTTCGAATCTTTTCAAAATGATGGTCTGCTTGCAAAGTCTATTATTACCCGTGATCAGTGGCCATATGATGAGAAACCTAGAGGCTGTTTGTTTCGAGCTTTTATGAAACTAATAATGTTGAGAAATCTAACTCGACTCCTCTTGAATTCAAAATATAATTAGAATTTCAAACTAAATGAACAAACAAATAAAAAAAAAATAAAACAACAACACACCGACACCGAATTAAAGTGGTTCAGAACTATCCCTATATTTACTATCCAAATTACGCAGATGGTTTTCATTCAAAATTGTCAATTTCAGCACAAATGGTTGAATAGCCCAATTACAAATGTGATTCACAATTGTGAAATAAATCCCAAATTACAAAGTGGTAAATCGCCTCGGTCACAAATTCCAAACCACTGAAAACAATTTTAAGTATGCCAAATATGGTCAAATTGAAAAAGTAATCTGCAGAGATAAGTCCATTACTGAGCAGAAAATAAATACAAATTAGCTCTAATACCACATAATAACTCTAATTGAATCTTTACATTGATACGATATTGTCCACTTTAAGCATACACTGTCATGACTTTTGTTTTTTGTTTCACCAAAAGGCCTCATATCAAAGGAGAAAGTTTTTATCATCTGTATATTCATGATTTTTCCCTCTTCTAACCAATGCGAGATAATTTGTTTGCATCCCAACAATTACACATGAACTTTTATATTCACTCTTTAAACAACCTCATTCAAACGAGCTACTATTACAATTTCTACTTCAAAACCACATAAAATAACCACTCATTTATAACCACTCAAAATAATCACTCCTACAATTATTCATCCAAGCACCCCACATGCTTTCGTTGTTTTTCTCTGTTTTCTTATACATGTTAGGCAGTTCTTATCACGAAAGTAATGATATAAGTGTGATTATCAACATAATTGAAACATTTTGAGATTCTTTAGTTGTGAAACGTCCAACTATAATGCAAAATCGAGAACATTATGCACCAAGAAAGAACTCACTGTAACACAAAAGACATATAATAAGAGAACGTCTTCATGTTGCTAACTTCTAAATCCAAGAATATGATCTACCTTAGCCTGAACTCGTCAAGTTCGACGACTATTTGATTGTGCTCTGGTAAAGACCCGTCCCGTGAAAACTTTCCAACCCTGTCTCAACATAAAATAAAATCATCTGAGTTCATCCAGATTTTGGAATATATTCTTTTGGACATTAACAATGTATACAAGTTTTAATGAAAGTGTTGTAAGTTTTAGTCCTGTACGAAGTCAATTCTATAGTATAATGTATTATCCGAAACTTCTAAAATAACACACAGGATGGATGAAATTTAGGAGTAGATGTACACGGGATGTTTGGATTGAGATTCTAAAAGTATTCAGAATGAGAATTTATTTTGAGTATTTAGAAGTAATGATTGAAGTCAAAACTTGTTTGGATGTAGCTTTTAAGAGTATTTAGAATGAAGATTTATTTTGAGTATTTAGAAGTAATAGATTAGTAATTATTACAGTCAAGAGCTTGTTTGAATGTAGTTTTTAAAAGTATTAAAAATTAGTACTTAGAATGAGGATTTATTTTGAGTATTTAGAAGTAATAATTGCAGTCAAAAGCTCGTTTGGAGACATCTTTTTTTAGGAGTATTTAGTAAAAACTATTTCTAAATACTCATTCCAAACATCCCCTATAATGTATTTGACAATTGCATGAAAAAAAAAAAAAATCTTCAGTAGGGATAGGTCTTGAGTTTCTTCTATTGAATTCAAAATGAAAACACTCCGGACATGTTTGGTTGCAACAGGAAGGAAAGGAAAGGGATTAAGTAAGGGAAGTAAGAGCAAAATATTGATTGATGAGACATAACCCTTCGGACCAAATGTTGAAAAGGAATCCTTTCCCTTCTCTTCTCACCACCTAAAACATGCCTCTGCATGTTACTGGCTTTGACAAGAGATATACACATAAAACACCTTCCTTTTTTTATGACAATTAAAATCTCAACTGTAAACAACTCTCCTAACATGAGCAGAACTCAGTATTGCACAAGGTAATTGTTGATGAAAGATTAGGTTCTAACCCTGTATATAGAAACTGTGTGTGAAATTATCGGTTCGAGCCTGTAAATACGTCGCATAAACCACAGCAACTCAACCACGAGGTCGTTTTTGGCACTGATGGTCTCGATTCAATCAACGGCTGCACAATAAATAGAAAAGAAGAGCCTCATTTCTCTAATAAGAATTAATAAATGATGTACTGTCATGTAGCAACAACAGGAAATTGTAAAAAGGACCTGATCTTCAGATTCAGGTTTGAAATTTCCTGAACTTTCGGTGTGAGCTGCAAAGTTAATAGATTCTGTCAAACCAACTAACAATGGCTGTGATATTTTCAATAAAACTTTTTTAGATGCAAATTCAAAGGCATCAGAAATAGAGCCCTTATTAATAGATTCACCTGATGAATATAAATCTTTATCTTCATTTGGTTTTGATGATAGGTCCCTTGTATCTGTCACTGGCATGACAGTATATTCAGCAGAAGCACTTTCAAGAATGCTGATAGTTCCCTCAGATGCCGAGACCTTTGGTGTAACCGAGTTAAGTACAGACGAGGAGGAAGATGGCGCAACCAAATCGACGGTCTTCCCATCCAGTACCTATTCATCCACCTTGTAAGTTTTTAAAGATGCAAATTAATCTCATCTATCACTATGCGATCCGATTTCAGTTTCAGAAACCAGATTACATACCTCTGGTTTCTTTGTTGTAACTATAGACTCGTCGTCTGAACTGCTACTGCTATGGTCGTGATCAAGTGATTCCTTTACTGACTCGTTTTGAACAGTTCCATTTTTTCTCACAGAGGTAAGTCCAACTTTATGGTTAGTTTCTACATTGCTCGGTCCCTCGGCATTGGACGAATGGTTCTCTTGTGTTTCCTTATTCTCCTCACCAAATGGATTGCTGTAGCTCGAGTGATTCTGAGAAGCTGGGGACTCAATTTCACCACTGTCACTTCCCTTATCATCTTGGCTCTTAACGTCCTCTTTCCCTGACAAGGGAAGGTCCAGTTAGGATTATGTAAATCTTCGGATAGAAAAAGGGTAAAGCTATTTCAAAGGGTTGTTGGTTGCAGTGTTTTAAAAAGCCCAAGAACGCCTATGCCTAAGGCGCAACTCATGCGTCTCCTTATAAGCTTTGATTATGCATATATTCGAAGCGCGTGATGAGTTTTTTAAGATATTAAAATATTTTGAATCACTCCAGGTATATTTTGTATATTATTCTTGAAAGTTAATAGTTGAATTTTATGTATTTTATATACTATTTTTAGTTGAACTTCATTTATTTTCATGAAAGGAAGATTAATACTTTGGCTTTTATGTGTGCTTTATATATCATTCTTGGTTACAAATTTCATTTCTTTCCATGAAAATGTTTTGAATACTCTTTTTTAATATTTCTTTATTACATATTTAGAGTGCATTTGTTTTTAGTAGAGAGAAGTGGAGTGGAGAGGAGTCTAGGAGAGTAGAGAAGTTAACCGTGGTTGAACATTTGGTTGAGAATTGATGTTAATAATGGTTGAATAATTAATTACTCGTTTGAGAATTTGTGTTAGTAGTGATTGAGTGATATGTTTAATTTGAATTTTAATGTAATAATTTCATAGAGAGGTAGATAATTAGTTAAGAGCGGCTGTTTACTAAACGATACAAACGACTCTAACCCTCTTCAACCAAAAACAATTCAAAACAAACATAAACTCACGGGTTAAGAATTTAGTCTCAAAATAAAGATTAACGCAGACGGGAAACATCAACCCCACCTAAAAAAACATATGAGTTGGGTATTCACCTATTCAAACAGAGGATCATGAGCACAACTACTAATTACAAAAGCTCAATCAAAATGAAATCTAATGTAATCAGATCCCAAAAGCAAGAACAGGCAAAACCCAGTTGAGAAATTACATAAGAAGAGATGGGTTTGAATCCAAAGCAAAAAGGGAACCTTAAAAAACGAAAAAAAGAAGAAGAAGAAGAAGAAGAAGAAGAGATGAGGTTTATACCTGGAGAAGTGTTGGAAGGGTTGATGTGAGATTCCAATTCCTTCTTCTTCTTAGCAGCTTTTCGCTTCTTAGCACCCGAGGGCATGATGAACAAACCAAGTTGAAGCCTCACAATCAAAAACGTTTTTCGTTTTAACAAATGAGAGAAAATCTGTGGAGTGGATTTGCTGTAAAAGTATATGGTGGAGGAAAGAACAGGTGGGGATGACGATCTCTGCTCATTAAATTTTGTTAGCGCCAAATTGAGATTCCCAATCCCTATGCTCTGCGCTTCTCATTTCATCCAATGTTTACAATCAGAAAAAAAGATTCGCTATTTATTTTATTTTTTAAATTTCAAATAAAATAAAGATTCTGTTTCTTTTTTCTTCTACAAATTAGAGTAGATAAACCACAAATTCTGCTATAGTAAACAATATTATTTTTTAGGGTAGCTCGTGACTTTAGTGTTGAACTGAATAAATCAAAAAATGAAATCACCGTACCACCAACTCTTTTGATATTTTTTGTGACATTAATATTTCTTTTGTCCTTTCATTATAAAGTATGTTTATGATTTTAGAATCGTAGTCTTTTGTAAGCCACCACATGGATAGTTTAGTGATGAAGAACGTTGTTAAGTGTTTAAGGTAATGAGTTCAATAAATTAATTTTCTACGAGTATCGTAAATTATGAAGAATCTATATAAATCATTGATGAGGAAGATCTCACCAAAGCAGATGGACCTTGAACGATTCGGCCATGAATGACATCAAGGGTGGAGCAATTGCCCAAGGAACCATCACTTCGAAACCCTTTACGAAAATTCAGAAGAAATTGTTTTTATCTAAAATTTAGAGAGAGCGAAAATCTCATTTCTCATCGAAGAAAAGAGATCCTCCTCCCCTTCTTTTTATAATCTCTAATAATTCTCACATGGTTTGATTTTGAAGATCAAACTCGTGACCGTGGTATTCAATTAGATTAACTTCATATAATAAAATCAACGCGTGAGTGAGTCTTATCGTCCATAAATTTGAATTTTAGGAGAAACCTAACCATTCAATAATATATTATTATTTTTCCAATAAATTTTGTATATAGTTTGATATGATTAAAGTGCATATTATAAAAATGATTAAAGTGCAACATTCGAATAACGCCTAAATGCTAGTGACATAGATAATTGACAAAATAATCAAACTTCGAAGTACAGCAAGGCAAATTTGTCGTCAAGTAAATGTTTCTCTATATTTTTTATTTTTTATTTTTTATTTTTTCTTGCTATCTTATGGATTTAATTCTTCAAAATTAATTTATAAATATTTATCCATATTCTGATGCCAAAATTGGAGTAA
>JBBMEG010000024.1:1236826-1254322 GCA_037832605.1 Cyclanthera cordifolia
TTGTCTTTTAGATCAAAGGCGCATTAAAACTATAGTACTAAGAAATCTTATTTTTCTTATCTTTGGTGGTTGCTCTACTTTTCTGGACACCGTTTTGCCTGTGGCTGATACTAGAGGCCTCGTACTGTGAAGTCTTTATGTGCAACCTTCTTTAAAAATGAATTTGTTTGCTTGTTTCATTAGTAATGAACGAATACTTACTGTGGTATTTGTATAATACAATATTAAAGTTTCGCTAGCATGGGTTTCGATTTAGATTCAAATAGAGGTAATTTGTGTACTATTCACAGTCCAATTTCTCGAATTACTGGGATATGTTGGGAGCATGGGGGCTTTTCATCAAGTAGGAAACCACTTTCTGGATTTAGAATGCTTTGTACTGGCGAAGGTGCGTGTTGACCTTTAAGCGCTTTAAAATTTGTTAAGCAGCTATTACAAAGTGTCAAATTATACCTGTCTGGTTAATGATTAATCCAACTAGAGCATATTTTCTACTGTCAGGGATAGAATCTCTTCATATGACTGCCTCCTCCTTGTTTCATTTCTACAACATGCTGTTTGTTTTTGGCTATTTGATTAAAGAAATTGTTTTTCATGTCCATATTCTGGACTGGAAAAGTTATTGCTGACTTGACATAATTGACCATTTTGTATGTGCCAGATTTGACAACTAAAAAATGTGTTCCTTGCAATTCAAAAGATTTGCGACCGATGACTGAGGATGCAGCAAAAGGTTTGATTCGAGAGGTATGTGATATCAGTCTCTGCTTGTCAAAGCTATCATCTTTATTTATTTCATTTATATTTTGGCTTCTGTTTTTTTAATATTATACTTTTGCTATTGTGTTTTATTTTTTGGTAAAGCTGGGCGAGTGGAACCTTATAAATGAAGATGGTAAGCTAAAGCTGAACCGATTGCTGAAGGTGAAGAGTTTTCTTAAAGGAATGGAGTTGTTTAAACTTATAGCTGAAGTTGCAGAAGCAGAGGGTATCTTGCTTTCCATCTATGAAATATATGATTATCACTCGTTTATATTTTCATGAATTGTCACGATCCATTTGGTTGAAATATGAATTTTTGCTAGCTCTATATCTGAGTTTTATAATTCAATTCAGGCCATCATCCTGATCTTCATATAGTTGGATGGAACAATGTAACAATTGAGATCTGGACACATGCAGTGGGTAAGATTTCATGTTTCTGAAGCATCATTTAAAATTCCGGTTAATAATAAACTTGGACCTTTTTGTGTCGCTCATAATTTTAATGGCCTGTTTTAAACCGTGTAAAAGACTACGTAAAGTTGGGCCATGTTTCTTAAATCTTATGACTAATTTCCTGTACATTGAAGCCCATATACTTTACTCTGCTCGAGATTTAGATTTGTTGTATGCTGACTGATTTGAGCCTTGAAAATGATGTGGACATGTGGCAGAACTTTTCCGGAAATTTCATCATTCCATATGCAGGATGATTTGTGCCCCTTCCCTCTTCCTAACCCACCCTCTAAATAAAGGGCAAGAAAAAAAGAGTGAAGACTCCCGAATGGAACATTATGGTAGGAAGAATTGAGAACACATTTATAGCTGTTCTTTAGCAAACAAGGAGCTGAATGAACATTTAAGTCATATTGTTGAATAATTATGATTTTTCCTAGAGCAAAAGTTTTGTTTTGTTTAATTTTCCTGTAATGTAAACTTCTATTGTGAATCTTCAATGTTCAGTTAGGTTTTCAGGTGGCTTTTTTATCCATTAAATCTTAAAATCTTGTCTAAGGAAATACGACTAAGTTCAAATGGAAAGGGCTCTGAATCAGCATTTTTTATTTTTCGGTCTTCCAATATATGTCATCTTTATCTAGCTTGTTTCTGGGTTGGTAAACCCCCTGAGAACCAAGTTCATTCTTACTTGGAACTGTGTATTTCATATCCCATCAAGTATTTGGGAAGAACGTTTTGACATATTTAGCTTTTGGGCAGGTGGATTGACTGAAAATGATTTCATACTGGCTACCAAGATCAATAAGCTTGATGTTCATCACCTACTCAGCAGAAAAGTTTCTATTAGCAGTCAACATGACTGTTGATCGGGGAACCAAACATTCCATCACTCAAACAATGTTCTTGTTCATTTTTACGCTTTTATTTAGTTCAGTTTGAAAGATGATTCTTTTCTTGGCTTTTCATGAAGAGTTGTGTGTTTTTTCTATTGGTGTGGTGTCGAGTTTTCTCCCGTGTAGGTGGGCGAACATTAGTTGGAGTTGCTGTGTGTGTGTGTGTGTTTTTTTGAATTCTACGACATTTGGGAGTAGTCGATTTTGAATAGTAAACATTTTGGATCGTATATGATGTCATTGAAACTATGTTTCTGCTTTTGTTTCGTGGTTAATGTTTTTATTGGTTTTGGAAAAATCTAAAGTCACAATACTCATTCTATCTTCTTTTTTTGTTTTTATAATAAGAATGAGAAGCTACATTAGCAATTTGTTAAAATAAAAATAAAGGGAGTGAGTTGTTTTGTTTTTTAAAAAATTTATAGATAAAAATAAACATTTAATTTTTAAGAATATAAATAGAATAAAGGGAGCTATGTAAACACTTCCTTTCAATAACTTCTATATAAATATTAATATAAAATTTTATTAATTTATTTATTATGTCTCAATTTTGTTTTCATAATAACTTAACTGGTTTTGAAGCTCTACTGTTACTATAATCGTTGGAATGAGAAGATTATACTAAATATAATTGGTTTTAAAACTTTACTGTTATTAGAAGATTTGAATTTACTACTAAACCTAAACCTCAACCTTCGATTAAATTTAAATGAAATTAATGTCATAGACAACTGAATTATAAATTCTTTATCGTCTACTTTAATAAATAAATATATAAAATGTTGATTTGGAATAACACTAAATAATAAAATTACTCTGTCATTGATCCATTCAATATATTTAAATTGTATAATTGACTCAAACACTATTTGTTTTGGCAAGTACAAAAAAAAAATTTGATTATTGATATCAAAGTGAACAAAGATAATAATAATTATTATTATTATTATTTATCCTTGTTTTCTCTTCATTTTCCTTCCGAACATACTCTAAAATTATGTACACTTACCAATATTATTTTTTGAAAAAAAACATACACACTGGCCACTGATTTAAAATCGAACTAATAAATAAAACTTATAATAAAATACTTTATTATTTTTTTTTTTTTTCAAATTGGTTTTTATGTAATTACATAACAAAAAATCTAGAGCGTTGTTAATAGAGATCCATCCAAAGGATCGGGGCTTAAACGTTCTCCATTTCTGCATCTCTTCAACTCGTTTCCAGTTTTACACAATTGTTATATTTGGTTCCTGCTCGCTTGCTACTGTAGAAGATGGTAAATTCTTTCTCCAATTATTTAATTTCTTTTCATTGATCGGTAATCTTGGAGTTGAGCTCTCTGCAAATTTTACTTCAATTCGATCTTATGATCTTGTTTGTCACTGATTCGATCCCCATTTCTTCCAATGCATTTCTATTTTACATTCCCATTGTGCTGCATTCCATCCCTTAGTTTGATTTTGCGTGTAGTGTATAATTTTGAAATCAACATTATAATTGGGTGGGTTGATTAGAACCTCAGATCGATCGGATCAAACTAATTCATGGCCACTTATTTATCTGGGAGCTTATTATTTGGTTCTGAAGTTGGATTGATCCAATGTTCTTGATGCTGTTGTAGAAGAACTGCCCACTTTTTCTCACCATTAAATGATATGTTCTGTTTCTTCCTGTCGTGTCAACTTTTGAATTTCAAATGAGAAATCGAATGAAACCAGATATATTCTTGCAAAAGTTCAAGTTTAGCTTTGACTTGGCGCGGTGTAGTGTGTCAAATCCAACCTGGAAGGGTTAACTTCATCAGAGGCAAAAATGAAACCAATACTCTCTTTTAGTTGTTTTTTTTTTTTTTTTTTTGGCTAAGTTTGAGTGTTTTTATGATGATGGGATCTGTTTTTTGTTGGTTCTGATTGTTTCACTTCCTACTCTTATGGATTTAGACACTTAGGTGTTCAATTGAGTATATCTTAAGATGGTCGAATTTGTTATTGGGATTGAGTATTCTTGTACCGGAGTATAGCAATTTGTGTGAATTTTGTTTTATATTTTACTGGTTGAATTTTAATGATGACTTTTTTGGTTATATTTTTTTTTTTTTTTTTTTTTTTTGTAGACTTATTAATCTCAGCGTTTATTCGGGTTAAATTTGATATAATTAAATCATAGAAGTTAAACATGACTTAATTCATAAAGTCCAATGGTTAGAATGAAGCTTTCCCTTTATCAGACAATGACTAAATAATCACTGTTTAAATTGAGAATGACTTGTTCGCTTTATTTTGAATTATGAATATTAAATGTACAAAATTATTAACTCACATTTGATAAGTTGAGCTTGTTCCTTGGCTTGGGTTTTGAATCTTGATGCACAATTAGTTTTTCATATTTTAGAGTGGTCTCTCACTGTTACTGGAGCAGTCCGGACCACCATAGCAAAGCCATATTATTGCATGTTTCCTTGTCAATATTATTACTACTAATACTTCGGATTTTCATGTGAGGACCTTTAGGAGGTCTTTGAGGCAAGGAAAATGAAAAAGATTATGGGGAGGATGAGAATAAGGGAGAGAATATACAGAAGAATAATTATGTGTTTTGTGTGAAAGAATGATTGTGAAGAGAATTATTATTTATGTTAATGTTTGGGTGAAGAGAATAGTTATGAGTGAAATAAAATAGTGAATATGAGAAAAATTAAAGTTGTTATAGCGAAAATGAAAACTGGTTAGGAAGAAGATAGAAATTAGTCATTGGGACGGGAGAATAAATTGCGATTATAGAGCAATGCGATTATAGATAGAATGATTCTCGGTAGCCTAAATGTGGGTAAGAGTATCATTCTCCTAACCACTCTCATTTTCCTTCCCCCCAAACACCCCCTTACTCTGTACATGATTTTTTGTGTAGGAATCCTGTCCTTCAATTAAAAACATTCTCCTGTTGGATTCTGAGGGGAAACGTGTGGCTGTCAAGTATTACTCTAATGAGTGGACAACTAATAGTGCAAAGGAATCTTATGAGAAAGCTGTATTTAGCAAAACTCAGAAGAGCAATGCTCGAAATGAAGGTAATATGTTGTTTGAGTCTTGAGATACTATTTTCGTTTTGGTGTTTTTGGTTGTCTTTTTCACCATCTTAATGTTACCCTCTTAGCACCCAGGTAACAACATTAAGATAATTTAAAAAAGACAATGCAAAAGCACTAAGCAGCTTTAAGAAAGTAGTATACTTACATATATCTTGTTAACTTGTTATTTATTCGTTGTCTGCAGCTGAGATAGCAATGTTTGAAAGCAATATTGTTGTTTACAAGTTTGTGCAAGACCTACATTTTTTTGTCACTGGTGGAGAATATGAAAACGAGCTCATTTTGGCAACAGTTCTACAGGGATTTTTCGATGCTGTTGGCCTTCTTCTTAGGTCTTAGCTTTATGTCCTAACATTTGTTACTGTTTTCTGGTTATATCAACTTCCTTGCTGTTGTATTTACTGTATTTCATTGCAAAGCTACCATGCCACATTTAATTTGTAGTCTGACTGGTTTTCAGGGGTCACGTGGAAAAGAAGGAAGCCCTCGAAAACTTGGATCTTATTTTGTTGTGCCTTGATGAAATTGTTGATGGAGGGTATGGTTTAATAAGCTTATTTCATGCTTTTAGGGTTTATCAATCCTATGAACTTTAGTTTTCTTGAGCAAGCATATCTGTCAAAAATGTACTTTGACAGTTTTTATAATCTTGATTACATCTAAAACTTAGAGAGTTAAATACACGTGTGAGGAATGAAGTACGTATAGTTGAAACAATCCATTTAGAGATATTTTACAAGGTTGTATTGAAGTGCCTAAAACCTCTATTAGTTTGATCTTTTAATCATGCCAATGGTTGTTTAGCAAGCTAGCTTAAACTGCTTTTTTTATATTTATGCAGTATTGTTCTTGAGACTGATGGAAATGTGATTGCTGGAAAGGTTGCAACTCAAAGTTTAGATTCTTCAGCTTCTTTGTCTGAGCAGGTATTATTACAATCTTTCCTGTGTGTGTTTTCCTCAAAGAAACATTTTGAATGTTGAGAGTTGAAATGGTGTAAGATAAAATGGATGTGTAGTGTTGAATCATGTTAATTCACCAATCATCTTAAAAGTTTAACTTACATTATAAATTTAATTATACTCAACTCAACACTCCTCTCCTTTTCTATTACCATGTCGAATCATGTTAATTTACTAATCAACCTAAAAATTTAAGCTGATGACTAATAAATTGGTGTAATTTTAATTAATTCAACCATCACGCTCCCTCCCAACAACTTAAAAACTTAATCTGATGGGTTGAAGTAAATTTATTCATACCAACCAATTACCAACTTATAGACTAACTCATTCTTATCTACAGACAATAACCCAAGCACTGGCCACTGCACGTGAACATCTCACGAGATCCCTTCTTACATGAAGTATATCCTTGCTGAAGGGTTGAGTCATGGAGAAAGCATCTTTTTGTGAGTACCCTTCGATCCGACTAGCTATTCTAACGACACATAAATGGTTCATTCCTATAAAAAAAAAAAATCTTGGAGAATCTCTCGCAATTGATCCATTCCAAGTTCCTTTCATTGAACAAGGAACTTTTACTTATTATCCCTTTTTCCCCCAAGTTAATGTTGATTTCATTTTTTGTGTGTTGTAAGTTTAGCCATTTTGAATAATCTTTTTCAAATGTGAGCAAGTTTAGCCATTTTGAATAATCTTTTTCTGGATGGTCTTTGATGTAAGAACACTTTCTTTGAAGGTTGTAAAAGTTATATGTTGCGTTCATCTAATTGGGTTCCATATGGAGAGTTGGTATTTGCAATATTTTTAAAATATCAGGACATATTTCTCTTTGTTTGGTATATAGTGATCTTCACCGATAGGGCAAAGTTGTAACCTTTCACAAGTCTGAGGGTCAGGAGCGTTTTGGAGTGAGAAATGTATAGAAAGAGCCTCTTTTTTTCTTTTCTTTTAACTTCTTTGAGTTCATTCACGGATCATTACATTAGTCCTTGGTGCCATCTATTCGGATAGCTCGCAACCTTCATTCTCGTTTCTTACCACGTTTCTTTCTTTGCCATAACGGCTTTCTGGTTCTCCCTAGAATGAGAACGTGCTCTGATATCAATTTGTGAACGCTCATATTCCTTACGATACCTTTTTACCATTGGCTTATAATCAATGATGTTTCTCTCCGATTGATGATACATACGGATGCAAGTAAAACATAGAACAAAAAAATTATGAAGGATTTGAATTAACTTTAATAAGTGGGCGAGCCATAAGAATACCCAAATGGGAGTTTGAGAAGAAGAAAATTGAAAACTTCCGGCTGAAAAATAATGCAAATCTTATCTACAAAACTACTAAATTTTGATTTTTTTTTTCATTAGAAAATAATTATTGTAGACCTACTTACAAAAGAGAGAGAATTTAACTAATTAGAGCATGGTTAAACAGAGATTGACTTAAAAATCATAAGTTTTAATTACTTATATAAATCGTGTTTATGGTGAAAAACACTCCTTTTCAACAGAAAAACTCTCCTACAAGGGGAAGTCTCCTACGATTTGTATAGCTTCTTTTTATCTTATTAAAAAAAAGTATAAATAAAAATTGTTAATAAAATAAAAAAAGGAAAAAAAAATTAAGCAACCCAAATAACAGAAAGAAGTAAGAAAAATTAATTGCACCAGCCGGGAATCGAACCCGGGTCTGTACCGTGGCAGGGTACTATTCTACCACTAGACCACTGGTGCTCGTTGAAGTGAAGGCAATTCGTTTTGTATTTGTTTTACCCAATATTGAAATCAGTACACGTGGATAACAACACTAATTAAAATTTCTTATTAATGGGTGGTTTGCCAAGTTAATTTTTTCTGGCAACTTAATCAGTATCCAATCTTTCAAATATTTGAAATTTAAGATAAGCTTAATATTAATCTTTTATAAACTCAATGTTTTCCATTCAATCCATCTAATATTTTTATTACTGAACATTAAAAAGACGTATGAATTAGTTCTTACTCAGTTAACATCGTGTATTTCACCAATGACGCGTTTTCTTCAACATGCAAGTAACAAATAGCTCTAATGAAATTTGAACAGAATCATGTATTCGACAAAAAAAAAAGGGTTTGATTTTTTTTCATTTGATTATTTGTTTTTCTGAGTTCAGTCTTCTAATCACTTATCTTTTATTATTTAAGAATGTGAACAAACTGATAAAAACCACAATAGTTCTAAAAATTCAAGCAAAATGATGTTACACACTACAAACGGAATAATAACAAGAACTCAATACAAAGGTAAATCTGTACTTATTTCAAAGGGGTTTTTAAACCATCACCATGAAGCATAATCATAAGGGTATCACTAAATACGTCAAACGAACCTCGTCGAAACTAAAAAGCTTTAAATTAATGTGAAAAACAGAAGAAAAACAATGCTTTTCCATATCATAACTAGGAGAGATAGAGAGAGAGAGACTGAAATGAGTGTAGTTCACTAATTCAAATTAGCAGACCTCGTTAATAAAACATAAGCAGACAGTGATATTGTGTAGAATACAACCTCGTGGCACAAGGCAGTGGCCAGTCGATCTCTTCCAACCAATTAATAAACACTTCATTAATAAATTAATGCCAGTTCATAAGGGCGCCTTTGATTGGCCACGACTGCGACACACTCGGCCCTATTAGTAGCCGTTTTGCCAAATCTGTTGTGACTGTTTCGGCTGTTGTTGGCCTTGAGACCCTCCCATAGATGCGTCCCTGAGGGTTTGCTGTTGGTTTTCCAGTGACATACCCGCCGCCTGGGAATGGTAAAAGTTGGGGTATCCCAGAGCCCCAAATTGTTGTGAAGGCTGTTGACCTTGTCGGAAGCCACTCGATTGTTGATTTTGCCCTTGGAGGCTGTAATATGCACTAGCGGGAACTGCAGACATCGTTCGAGAACCAGGTCCAGGAATCCACATACCCGGATTTTCATTCTGCTGTAAGATTGTGCAAAAAAAAAAATCCAAGCAACAGTTAATGCTATATACATTATAAAGAAAAATGTTCCATATATATGTATGTACTTCTTATGTGCATCTCAACAATTCTTACAAACATCCAATCACAACATTTGAATGTCAAAAAAACCCATAAAAAATTGATCCCTAAATAGGTAGGCACCATGGATCTAGCTTACACCTTCTTGGTTCTGTAAAGCCCTCTTGACCACTAGATTGCAAATGGTTAATATTATATATATATATTTGGAATACCCAGGGTAACCACGCCCGTCCTTAGGTCAAACACCAGGAGACATTGAAGGAATTGAAACACAGAAGATGTAGAGAAAACCCATAAAAAATTGATTCCTAAATAGGTAGGCACCATGGATCTACACTACAACTTCTTGGTTCCGTAAAGCCCTCTTGACCACTAAATTGTAAACGGTTAATACTGTGTGTGTATGTATATATATAATTTTTTTTGGAATACCCAAGTAACCATATCCATCCCTAGATTAGGCATGGTAGATATTAAAGGAATAGAGACATAGGAGATTGTCTACAAATTAATGCTACAGGTGGGTCTCGAATCTAGGAATTTATACCATATATTATCATAAAGCATAAACGAGAGTGGTTAAACAGTTGAAAAAGTTACCTGCTGGAGGGAGAGTAAATGATTGGTCTCTTTGTACTGTGAACTTAAAGCCTCTTCGTAGCCAATGGATGAGCCAGCTGGTGCTGAGGGAGGATTGAGAGGGAAGTTTCCTCCAGGAATGCTGGTTGAACTTCCAAAACCGTAACCAGAAGGAATTGCAGCAGACTGAGGCAAACTGCTAACAGAAATGCTATTTTTGTACTGTGGAAGGACTGCTGCCAAAGCTTGATGGTATGTACTGTTACCTGCAAATGCTTGTTGGAAACCAGATGGCATGTATGTGTAGCTCTGTGGCATGTAAGGATAGCTGATCATATTGGCAAAAGGACCCAAAGGAAGTGTGGGCTGAGAATAAGGATGAACGGCGAGGTGTTGCGGAAGGGCTGGCCCAGCTGCAACATTAGACTGTGGAGTAGGCTGAGAGGTAGAAATACCACTTGTTCTTAGAACCTGAAATTGAAAAAGAAGGATAAACAGAGGAAGTTCCTTGATATTTAAATTATCATTTTCTCACCCCAACATCATCCTTAAATATCAATGATGCAACTGCGAAGACTATTTAATCTAGTTTTTAATATCTGTGAGTTGAAAGGACTTTGATTACTCCCGGAACAAACTGTCTAACCCTACTATCAAAGAAAATGATAACGGTTAATCACTATTGTGCTATTAGATACCAAAGTGACACTATCTGATCCTTGGTGGTTTATATTCTATACAATGGATTGCCTCCGTGCAGCACATACTGATGCACTTTGAACATGGAATACTTCCTCACAAAGTTGCCTGCAACTACAAGCAAGCCCTTTGAAGCCAGAGGTGCACTACATAAAAAACATAAAATATTATCTCTTTTTTCTTTTCTCGTTTGCTCTTTACTTAAGGTGCACAATCAAAACACTTTTTATAGAAAGAAATAATATATAAAATATACCTAAGATTCAACTATTAGTCTTCATTTCAAAAAGAAATAAATTTAACTAAGAATAATATATAAAGCATACCTAATATTCAACTATTAACCTTCCATTCAACATTTAAAAAAAAACCCTTCATTTCAATAGAATGTAATGAAGTTGAAGAGAGAAAAAGAAAAAAAAAAGTGAAAATTGTCGATGTGAATTAAAAATTAATTTTTTTATAAAGAATTGAAATATCTTGAATTACTTATCTAGCGATTTGAATGACCTAGGTAAAATAGTAAAAAAACAAATATAATACAAAATCCCACAAGGCATGCCTTCAGGCATCACCTTTCCTAGGTGAGGCTCCAAATGTTTGACTGGGCCTGGGTGGACTTTTAAAAACACTGACCAAGAGAGCAATTGGGTAGAAAATCAAAAACCAACTAAATTATATTTCAATATTTAGTATCCTCTCTATAATAGAAACAATATAAATTTGTATTGGATGGAGTCATTTGACTGTTATCTTATCTATCAACAATACGGTAAATTGAGGTATGAAAAGCTTAAAAACGAACGCACCTCCGGCATGCGCACCTCCGGCATAGACATGGAGGGGCCAGTTATAGAAGAAGCAACATTGCTGTACTTTAACGCTGATTGTGTGTCAGGAAAAGGTGAATATGGAGAATCTTCCCTTATTGTCTGAGATGTGAAAGGCAACAGCATATTGTTGGATAAATTATTTGTGTATGCTAGCTGCCAAAAAGGGGCAAATACTAAAGAATGAGAAGCCCTCCTACAAACATACACATTAACAAAAACAGAAAAAGAATAAAATACACTTAAGAGAAACGCTGAGGCTCAGTCAGAATTCCAAGGTTAACAAAATTCATATAGGATACTACAATATGTTAACCACCATAAACATTTATGATGAAAAGCATGCTGCCTAAGTAAACTGAAAAGCTGTATTTAAATTAACAAAATCGAAGTGGGTTGCACGTTTACAAGCCTTTCTGAACACCCTTCTTAAAAATTAGTTTCTTTAATGTTTTACAATGATAGCTGGCTTGCCAACAAAAGCACAAGGATAAATAGGTAAATTTCAATGATAGCTGGTCATGGGTTCCAATTCCCCGCCACCCCTAATTGTTGTCGAACTAAAAAAAAATAAACAATAATTGCTGGTTTCTACATATAAATGTGTATAAACCTTAAAAATAAACTGTTCTATAAATATTTATCCATGCATTATCCATACAAGCTGCGACATTTCTTAGGAAAATTTCACCCATAAGACAATGAGAACAGATTCAAATGCCTCAAACTCCAAAAACATGTACTAAATATCCAACAAAATTGAATAGTTGACATTACCATTGCTCTCTCAAGATTCTGCATTTCTGAACTATTCTGCATAAATGGAATTTCTGATGGTTGGTTGCTCTCATAATTAAATGCAGGAGAAGAGGATGGAAATGCATAAACACTAGCCTGTGCATTTTCAGAGCTTTCCTGTTTCACCTCTGCTTGCGTAGCAGGAGTTTCATAATATCCACCACTTGCACTAGTTCTATGAATTAGGTTCCCATCTGAGTTAGCACCATCATCCTCATAATACTCGGAGTTTCTGCAAGAAATAAGCAAATGAAATAACTACCAATAAAATAAGCCGAGACAGAAATAATTTAGCAGTTAAATCATTTAGAGAAAATATGTAACAGTGGTTTGTTTTTTATTTCAAATATTTTGATATTAAGAACTAAGTAAAAAATAACAAACTTTCAATGTAATACTCATTCGAATGAATAAAAGCAATCATATACATGTTGAATCTAGTTTACCTTTATTAGAAAATTACATCTTGCCATAATTATACCACAACATATCCCATCGCCCCTGACTATATTTTTTTTAGAATAAGAAATTATAGTTTTTGGTAAAAAAGATACCTAGCCTCAGAGTGACCAACTGAAGAGACATCTGCTGGTGCAGAAGGCTCCTCTACATTACTATTTTGAGGTCTGCTTGGAAATGCCCCAGAACCAGAAAAGATAGCGTTAGTCCCAGATCCAAAGCTTCCAAAGCTCAAATGAAAACAATCTGGGGTGTGAAGCTGTAGATGATGAGGAATTACTACAGAAGGATTATCATCTTCAGGTGGTGAACCCTGATCTTCCTTCTGCAGACTTAACTGCTGAAAATTTGCAGACATTGAAGAAACGCCATCTTCAGCTGTAAAAAGCAATTATAGAAGAATAATAAGTTGGATTTAATTTGTAAGAAAGCTGAATCTAAAACAGCTACCATTACTAGGTAGAAACCAAAGAATAAGAATCGACAAGTATCGAGGAAAGGACTAGAACCTTTAACAACACAGATCAAACTAAAGAATGTTTAGAAAATTCCAACACTATAGTAGTTGAACATAAAATTTGTGTACTTGAATGAAGTGTCCTTGGCAAGTATCAAGAGATTTAAAATTTAAATATAAGCTTTCTCCACTCCAAAGGAAAAATGGAAATAGAAAAACATTGCATTTAACTATATTAAAAATACCTAATAAGATCCCATCAATAAACCAAAAAATTCTAAATATCTTCAAACTAATAACCTTAAAAAAATATATATATATAATAATAATAATAATAAAATCAATATTCCAGCTTCAACTTCAACTTCAACTTCCCATTAAAACCTCAAAAGTTTCAATGTAACCCATGTTCCAATAGATAAACAAAACCCTACATTACGATAGAAAACAAAGACCAAACTCAAGGAAGCACTCAGTTTGCACCAAACAAGCTAAACTTCAATCTAAAGAAATTTGTTTCTATCAAACAGCTCTTGAGAAGACCAAAGAGATTTAAAAAAAAAATTAAAAACTTCTAATATTTTCTTTAAGAACAAAAAAAAACCTTGACCTGAAATGATATACTCAGACCACTATCAATTTTAACGTTTCAAAGTAGCTGCTCACATCTATTCCAGTTCATTTTGAGGGGAGAGACGTGGACGTGGTTTATTTTTTGGGATAAGAAATTAGATGATGTGGCTTATAGAAAAATATACTGACAAAACATAAACAGATTTACTAGAAACTACCTTTATTTTTTTTTTAAATGGAAACAAAAAGAAACTACCTAACCGCTTCTTTCGTCATAAAATGGAATACAACACACCACTTGCAAAAATTAGTGTTGAAAAATAAAGTGAAGGAAAAATTGGCAGATAAACAACCAACTGTAACATCTGCCGAGATTAAATTTCAAACCATTTCCAAATACAAAAACAGTAAAAAACAGCCACATATTAACTTATAGAATTCAAAGCTTATTTACTGAAAATAATTCGACAGTAAAACAATAACATTTTAGACTAGAATTAGGATAACAACCTTCATCATGTTCAATAGCATGCTTGTGGGATAAATAAGAGCTCATGTCGTCATATAAATTACTATCCGACACAGAGGTGCCCCCAGATTTATCCTCCTGAACATTTCTACCCAAAATAGAAGCGTGATCAACATGGTTTGCACCAATTGCGTCAACGGAACCACTTTCAACCACCTGAGCCTCATCTTGATGTATACGCTGATTATCACTATCCAATGATGAGCTGACTGGATTTGAATGCAACTCTAAACCTGCAGGTGAATCTATCGTACTAGAAACCCTAACTGGTTGAGGAGGCTCAATTGAAGGCCACTCATCGTTGAGTGATGCATGCTGACTCATAATACTTGGTCCAGAGTGAACTTCTGAAGCTGTGGAAGCCTGATGCTGTGCTGATACTGAATGAAAATTCTGGAGTGATGGTGCAGACTGAAATGGAATACTGTTTTGAGAACCGGCACCTTGAAGGGAAGTATTCTGCACCGATGAACTCTTTCCCTGAGGCTTTCCCATCTTGACAATGTCAGCCATCGATACTTGGCCTTGAGCACCCAGCCAGGCAGATTGATAGCCAAAAGAGGACTGTGAGGATAAGATTGCTCCATCTCCCACACCTATTCCCGCTAACTTATTTTCTGCAGCCACATTGCTGCTACAATAGTGATTAAGAGCATATAAGACTAGATTCGGTTCATTTAAAATCATTTTTAAAACAAAATATAATCCAACACCACATTCAAGTTCTAACATAGTCAACATCTCTCCTATAGTTTTTTTATAAACCAAACTTTCATTGACAAAAGAATGAATTGCCACAAGAACAAGGCATACAAAAGAATAATCCCACCAAGGGAGGCAACCTCCAACAATCTACAATTTATCTGTGAATAACATTCAACCATGGTATTGCATAGCATAGTACTCAGTAATCCTCAATGGAAAAATAAATGCAACATTTAACCTGTGAGAAGGAAATTGGTAGTACGAATTATTTCCCGATTGACATGATGCAGAAGACGAACCAGCATGATCACTAGCTCCATTTTCCTTTTTGTACACAGGTTTACTGTGAAAAACGCCAGTTTCTAAAAAACAATGAAAAGTAGGTCAACATTGAGTAAAAAATATATGAAATTTAAACTCCATATAATCACATCACTCACATACCACTAGAACCAAACTGGTTCAAGCTACCACGTCCAGCATAACGCTCCGTACCACCCTTACTCGCACGATTCGAAGGGATGTTAGAACCACGGGGTCTGGAATCAACTGGATCCTTACTCTGGAGTGGAAAGAGATAGTAAAGGGGTATATAGTTGAGAAAAAAAATTCAAGGTTATTATAATTTGTACTAGACAAGTTAGCCCCCTTAAGCCAGCTAAATCAACAAAGGCAACATTCGGACGACATGATAAAAACTGCTAGAACAAACATCTGAATTTCTCACACATACGCACCTCTTTTTTCTTTTCTCGTTTGCTCTTCACCTCATGAAAAGGGTCTACACAACGATAGAATATAATTAAATTAATATAATCTTAAAACCTTAAAAGTCACACAGACGCACGACTCTTATAACAATGAACACGTCGCACTGCCAAAAATTTCCTAGCAGATAATTCATTCTATAACATTAACATCACCATGGACATAAATGACTCCAATTGGTAAGGTCTAAAACAACAAAACCTTGAACCCCATCAAGCACGATTAATAAAAGACAAATCTTCCTTCCCCACACAACGTATGACACAAGGTGAACCCGTTTTCCAGGCATGACAAAGGTGCTGCAACAAAACTACTAAATAAACCACGTATCATTTCTAGTGTCATCACCAACGATAACAGTGAAAATAAAACATTCAACTTCAAAACTGGAAAAAAGAAAAAGAAAATAAAATTACACCTGCAATAATCGATGGCAACAGTTAGGCGGCTATTAAGTCATCAAACAAAACATCTATTTAATAAAAAAACGAATTTTGATATCACGGCCTAGATAATTGCAGCAAAACCCAGCGTAAAACAAAATAACGATTAACCTCTCCAACTCAATGAAAAGGAGAAATCTACCGACATGGAATTAGAAAAAAGACCTTGCGTTAGGATGCGATTGACAGCTTCATCAGGATCCATATTACATTCTCTTAGGGTAGTATAGATCTCCTGGTCGGTACAGTTATTTACAATCTCTTTTAAGCCCTGTACCATCTTCCGCCACTCCGCCGGAATTCCAGACGCTCCGTTGCTGCTTTTGCCTCCTCCTCCTCCCCTTGTGGCACCCATACTGTTTCCAACTATGTTTTGAAATACCTCTCTTCCTCGCCGGCCGGAGGTCCAGATCTAAAAAAACCTTTCAAAATAACTGCACTTAAACCGTCGCCGGCTAGGGTTCCGCCGGGTCAATAAGCAGATAGGTTTGTCTAAAAACGTAAAACGTCTCTCCTTCTCCTTTCTCGACCCTCGTTCTGCTTTTTGTTACGCATCCAAAACCCTTTCCCTCTCCAATTTTTTTTTTCTCTGTTCCTTCAAAAAAAATTCTTACCATTTTTATTTTTCTTTTGGAGCATAAATAAATAATTAAATCGAATAAAAACAAAATCCAAATTTTAAATACGTCAATTTATTATTTAACATAATAAAATAATTATACAATTACCATGCATATAAATTATCTAATTACAATGGAGTTATTACATGATTCTACAAACCTAATTGTTTTGATATTTATTGAAAAAACATTCAACTTTTATATCTATTTGATACAGTAATATTTTAAAATTGAAATTTTGAAAAAATTCTTTAGCTTAGTCCTTTGATTTTGAGAAATATACAATTTAGTCTCCACCGTTTGAAATAATATAGGTTAATCTCTTAAATTTCAAAAAATCTAAAAAAAATTGTCTATATCGTTTATAATGGTTGGTAAATAAAATAGGTGGAAGTTAATTATTTACGTGTTTAACAACTAGAGTATAAAACAAATAAATTAAAGGTTATAAAATTAAATAAATAGAAGTATTTATAGATTAAATTGAATTTATTCCATTCCAATCAAATCCGGTCAGCCCAGTCGCGATTTGGGCAGTGGACAGCCGAACCCACACCGCCACATTCACGTGTCGACCACAATCCTAATTCTAATTCGTTTATTGGTTAAGCTATTTTTAAATGTCAGTCTTTGTTGTTTGAGAGTTTTGGAGCTAAGGAGCTCATTTGAGAATTTCGCCAAGCAAAGAACTGTATGCATGTTGATTAAGCTGGTTGTTATGGTGTTTCTATGATATATATTACGTGAATATGATTTGAGTGTACTTAGATCTATTATATTATTTCGAGCTATTGTTTAGGCTGGTTAGGCCGTGAAGTTTTATAA
>JBBMEG010000024.1:1269538-1289871 GCA_037832605.1 Cyclanthera cordifolia
TTTTGGTTTTGTGAACGAGTGGCCAATGCCTAATTACAAATGAGCATTTACGACATCTATTAAAATTACATATAAATAAGTTATTATAATCATTTAAATTGACTATTTATTTTTAATCACTAAACATTACATTTTTAAAACGTATATTTTTGCAACCTTCTACAAAATTTATAGTTTTTTATTACAACTTCTTTACAAAACTCGACAAACCAATTATTGCAGGTAACTCATGTATATAAATTTACTTGCAAGCGATAGCATACTACACCCATAATTTATAATTCTTCAAAATAAGGTATCGTTCTAATTTCTCAAAATAACTTTTCATGCAATTGTTTATCTAATTACTCTCATAATTTAAATAGTTACAACAAGCAATAAAAATAAAAATAAAATAATAAAATAAAAAGAAAAGAAAGAAATAAAGAAGAAGATAAGTTTTCAACATTTGAATGGAGTAATTTAAATTCTTACTTTTTTTAATATTAAGTAAAAAAAAAAAAGATAATTTTCAACATTTGAAAGGAGTGATTTAAATTCGTTACTTTTATTAATATTAAGTTTACATGACATCATGTTCTTATTGCTATAACAAATTAGAAATTAAAGATTATTTACTTTATTTGCTTTTTTTTTTCTTTTTTTTTTTAAATGAATGACTCCAAAATTTAGACATATCTTATATTCGTAAGATGTGCATGATATCAACAAAACTATGTTTAAAAGATGTTGTATAATGTAATACTTATTATTAGTTTCTCTTGATACTTTATAGATTTTTTGAAGTACAGAAAGCAACTTTTATAAACAACTTCCTATATTGGTTAAAATATCATTTTGGTCCCTAGACTTTCAAAATTTTAATTTCGGTCTCTAGACTTTTAAGTTTGTTCCGTTTTGGTTACTAGATTTTCAAGTTTATTTCATATTGGTCCCTAAACTATCAAATGTTCAGTTTTAGTCCTTATACCTTCAAAATAAATTAAATTTGGTCATTAGTTGAAATTTTTTGGTAAGCTCAGTATAAAAATGAACCACCTTTTTTTATAAATTTAAGAAGTACGTTCACATGTTTTCTTGATTTATATTAAAATTATTAACATTGTTGAACAAATTTTAAAAATATCAACTTCAAAATTTTATAATGACCACTGTTAAAATTTTAGAGATTAAAATGATTTTTTTTTAAAACTAAATAAATTAAAATTGAACATTTGAAAATCTGAAGACCATAATAGAAAAAACTTAAAAATCTAAAGACTAAAATTAAATATTTGAAAGTCTAGTGATCAAAATGAAACAACCCTTAAAGTCTAGAAATCAAAATGGTATGTTAACTAACCATATTTTAGCGTCCACTTATAAATGTAAATCAATACGAAAATTAATACTACCTATTTTATTTTAGTAGTAAGTAGAAAACTCCTACCAAATTGTGCAGTAGTAAAGAATGAACTATACTCACTTTTACCATAATATAAAATCCAAGGTAAACAAACCCACTTTTTGTTATAATTATGACGTATTACTATTTCCATTTTCCTTCCCAACTACTAAGTAATCACAGAAACCGAAAGAATTGGTGGCACACTAGTTCAACACCTGCGTCACGAGTTCGATCATGGAAATCGATATTTAACTCTCAAATTATTTGAGAACAGTAATGTCATCTATTGTGGTCCACCTCCCTCCTAATTTTAACTAAAAAAAAAAAAAAACTAAGTAATCACAGAAAGATTAAACTATTAATTAGAAAACTGCCGAATTAATCCACAAAATACCAAATTAATGCTTATGACATTAACGATTACATATGGTTTAGAAAGTTAAACAAAGTGACATGCAATCTGTAATTGTTATTAAATAGAAGGCAACTGAATTTCTACTTTAAAAGCTGAAAACAAGTTTTCCAACAAAAGGAAAATGTAAATCTTCCATTTCCACCCCTATATAACTGTTTGGTTCCTCCTTTCAAAGCTTCTCAACCAAAAACAACACAATCACCTGTAGTATGTACATTGTGTTTGTCATTTCTCAACCCACCATTTAGGGGGTGACAAAAAAAAAAGCTCAAAAAATGCAGGAGAAATCGTGGACCAATTCTGTGCACGAACGTCGACGAGCAGCCGAGACCAATGACTGTTCGAGTTGCCATAGACAAGTACAGCAATCGACTCGTCAACGCCAACTGCTTCATCTTCATCCGAATCTTCCTACCAAAACACTGCAGAAAGCTCCTTATGTACAAAATTAGCATGTTTCTTCTTCCTAAGCCACATGTTCCTGACATATGTACTCGAATACCTTACTCAAGAGTTAGCAATTTAGCAGCTAAATATCTAGTTCGAGGGAGATCTCGAGTTAGCATTTTTCGGGCATCTCGCCAATGCCGTAATTTGGGGGACAACTTCCCAAAGGATCGGCTGAAAATGACCCATTCATCTCCCAGACATTGGCACCCAAATTAGCGGGTGGCAGATGTTCTTGGAGTACCTGTAAAACGAAAGGATGATGATAATAAGCAGAGACCACAGATCAGTATTATATGTCGCTATTGTGCTTAAAAATTCTCCCGACAAATCTCGGAAGATGGATCTTTGAGGACTTTACATAAAAAAAACGAGGCAGCCCCGGGTTATATTACAAATGAAGAATGAACATGCTTTTCCATCAAGTTGACAAATGACTATGCTAAAATTAAGCATGCCCGATTTAGTTATATTTTAACTTTTGACCTGATTTCCAGCCTCTGGACCATCTGAGTGAAAAAGAATGGGGCGGCAGCGTTTATCTTCATTCATTAAGCTCGAGTTCTGAAAATGACTCGTGAGAGCCGCCTTTCCTTGGATTCGAGCATATGCCAAGGAAGCAACTTTCTCACTGTTGAACTTCTCCCACCTCTTTCCATCGAAAGCCTGTGCAGAAATACTCATTAAACTGCAGATTCGACTCTGATCAAATTTGGCATAGAATTCTAAAATAAAGCGTCATGTAGTCGAAAAAGTAACAAACCTCATAAAAGGATACTATGTGTTGAGGAGATAGCATATTGATGAAAGCATAGCCCACATTGCATTTATTCTGCATAGTTCAAACAAAAATGTCAATTGGTTGCATGAACAAGTTTTGGTTTTAGATCAATTCCAACATTCAAAAGGATAGTTTGAAGTTACCTTAAAATCAATTGGCAAGTAAAGAAAATCATAAGTACCCCTATGGTTTTCATCAATGGCTGCTAATAACATTTTTGATGTGTACCTGTGGGAAGAGAATCATATAAAACATAATTACACTGGTTTAAGAAAAGGGCATGGTGACAAGCTAGTCTAATCTTACTTATTTGGAATGTTCTTTATCATTAAGGTTGTTCGACTGTCTTCCCCGCCCTTGATTTTATCCAAGTCGAGCTGAAACTGCTTCCTACTGTCAATTTGATTTCCATTATTCTCAATCCATCGGCTTCGGCCACGCTCATTCAAACCATCCAGGTTGTTTGAAAGCAGCCCCAAGTATGGAACACTACCCGATAGCATCGGGTTCAACACAGATGAAGACATCATTTGAAAACTTGAAGGGAGATTTTCAGACATGTTTCTTGGTATGGTGATGGCATGTGGACTAGAACTTAAACCTCTGAATGCAACAGGACCCATCAATGAGGTTTCTGGTGACTCGGGAAAATAAGTGAACTGCCTCTCTGCTGGGACACCCGATGGAGCAGAACCGACATGATGCGAGTGCACACTCGGAGTCGAACTGACAAATGAAGTTTTCCGGCCAGGAAATGGAAATGTCTGACCATTTCCATTGGATAAGAAATGATGATTTGCATAAGATCTTGACCAAGCAGAAGAACTAGATGACTCTGAGTATGAATTCTGACTCCCCCAAAAAGTTTGAGGACCGGAAAACGTTTCCACGCTAGATGTTGGAGGTCCGAAGGATAACATAGTCTCCTTAAAGTGACTTAATTTTGGCTCAGGAAGTGAATGGGATGGTTGAAAGGCAGCCATTGGCAATGGATTTAAATTGGTAAATGGATGCTCCATATTGTTAACCCTTCCTTGGTCCTTGCCAATAGGAGAAACCTTCACAGTACTTCTTGTTACTTTAGGGAGAACTGAGGCTAATCCAGGCAAATGGCTGCCACCTATTGGGCTCATGGATGAAAAAACAGGAAAATTACTGATACTTCCCATCGAACTAGGCTTAACAGAACCGTTGAATGACATCCATTTCCCTGCCATAGATGTTAGGATAGTTGGAGATAGAAATTTTTGTGTATTACATAGTAAATACAAAAGTACGCATTTGGATGGAAGGAATATTTAAAGGTACCTGGGGGAGAATTGATCACCGGCGAACCAACATGTTGGCGGAAACTCCAGAAATCATCTTGTTCAAGTTCTTGATTGACTTGCAACATGAAGCTGGAGGGATTAAGATGACACAGAACAATGATTCCAATAAGAATATAAAATAAAATATTGATATTATGTATAAAAGTGACAAACATTACTGAATTCTTTTGAAAAAACAAAACGTGATGGAATCTCAGTAAGAGAAAAAAAACACTACATAAGAATGCCACCCATATAGCTCTCACTGTCTACATGTGCATAAGCAGTTTGGTTAATTTCAATAGGAGCTACATTTAACAAAAATCTCAAAACACATGATGAAAAATGGAAGGTTGGTTTTCAACTATACGGTGTCATTACATACCATCTAGATTCAACAATTCTCACATCGAGCTGATTGCAAACCAGCCAACATTGATCATTAAAATTTGAATAGTCAGTATAATAAGTTATAAGTTAATGAGAAAATATAGGTTAATATAAATAAATTTTGATTGTGTTTAACATGATTTAACATATTAGATAATGTGAGCATCCATCTCAAAATCAATTGGTAATGAGAAGAGTAGTTCACTCATCTAATAAACGGCTAAAAAGTCTCCTTACTATCAAATGAGGGATTCTCAACAAAATCACCTTGTCGATGAGAGGAGTAGTTCACCCATCTTAAACTTTTGACTTAATTGGTGATTTAACATAATTTAACATGGTATCAAAGTAGGAAGTCTAGAGTTTGAATTCTTTTCAAGTAATTTTTTCTCTCTAATTAAAATTGGATTCTACTAGTAAGGCATTTTTTAAATTTCTAAGCCAGCAAATAAGGAGCGTGGGTTGATACAATTAAATTTACCTGAACTCGTTAACTTAAGCTTTTGGATTGATTGGTGATTTAACATGATGCAAGTGAAAATAACATAAGAGAAGAATTATTTATCCCAGATTGGTTTATGTTTTGCTTACTTTGCCAAAACTTATCCCAGGAAGAAAAACTTCAATTATAATGTTGAGTTATAAGTTAACCGGAAAAGAACATAAGAGAAAATGAAACAAACATAAAAAATTTTTAATACACACTTTCGACGCGCTCCGCCAGGGCGACTTGGTTCTAGCTTAATGCGTTTACCAACAATGTCACTTCTATTTAATGCCTTGAGCGCTGCTTCAGCAGCTCTAACATCATAATATTCGATGAACTTATGGTGTCTTTTGTGTGGAGTTTCCCTTATCTGTTATGAAAAATGAATGCCAAATAGCCAAATATAAGTAATCTTAGTTCAAGAGAATTTAGAATAAACTGACAATAGAAATATCCGATTGGTAAAACAATCACCTCTTTAACCTCACCATAAACCCCAAAAATTTGAAGAAGATCTTCATTGGGAATTGAGGGATCCAAATTAAAGGCTACCAAAGTTCCTTGATTAATATCTTTCTCAGATGGATTGTTCTGTTGTACAATGAACGAAATCAAAGAAATAAATCCACTACTAAGAAACCAAATGAAAGATGAAAATCACACAATGAACAATAGAATATCTCTGCTCAAAACCTTTGGAATTGAGAAGTGAATGTCGAGTTTTCTTCGACGTAGTGGCTTGTTTTGCAAAGCACGCATAGCAGTTCGAGCATCACGAATGTCATAATAAGATATCATCACAAAGCCCCTATGTTTACAAGCAGTATACAAAGTCCTAATGTCGCCATGTTGCTGCAAACGAGAAGGGGAAAAAGTTTAGCAACATCGAAAATAAAGAAACCAGTATATTCAAACTTGCTCCACAGACTAATTAACATTTATGCATGGATTTTAAAATTAGTAGACGGTATATGCCTCACTTATCAATATAGGAAAGAATGAAGAACTTATAGGTTGTTTCTAACCAGAATGGTACTCGTCCCCAGAATCATTTTCGCAATGTTTTAATTTATTTTTTTTTAAAAGGACTACAAGTTTCAAGTCATTGAAAATATATCTGTTAACTCAAATTCAGATAGCTTCCATGAGGCATATATCCCAGAACAAGGAAAAGTTGTAACAATGAGGGTTGGTTCCCAATTTGTGGGATACAAACTAAAATTGATTGATTGTTTCTGTATGAAGGTAAAGGAATGCCATCCCATTTCCTCATTTTGGTGGTCCTACCGACTTCCTCACACACCAACTAAAATTTGACCATTTTTTATTATTATTCAACAAGATTTGAGGGTGGGGATTTGACCTTGTAACCTCTTTGTTACTAGGATCCACTCAGAGGATAACTCTGGCGCCCTAAACATTAGTTAGTAAACAATATATCAATGATAATCTACATTCTAATTCTAATTCCAAAATCAATTTAGTAGGCATAATATTGTAAATTGTTACTTAACTCCACAATTGTCTTTCTTACTAATTATTAATATACTCTTCTTCATTCCCAGTCCTGTTTGTTTGCAAGAGATCAGGGACAACAATACAATAGGCTTCTTTAACCACCAAGATTAGTTGTATAATATAATTCACGGGTAAATTATAAATTTTGTCCATTCCCTAGGATTTAAAAATCTAGACTTTAGTCCCTCTGGTTTGGAGAAAACTAGAATTTAGTCCATCTAGTTTGAAAAACTAGAATTTGGTTCCTAAAGTTTGAACAATTCTAAAAATAGTCTATGTCATTCAAAATTGTTGGTGAATAAAATAAGTAGAAATTAGTATTTATGTGTTTAATGATGAGAGTATGAAATGAGTAATTGATTGGACCAAAAAAAAAAATATCATTCATACATCATAAGTCACATTACATCTGCGAACTTAATTCGCCTACAATTTACGATTAACATGGATTATTTTTTAAGTTTTATCAAACCATAGGATCTAAATTCTATGTTTTTCAAATCATAGGAACTAAATTCTATATTTCTCCAAATTATAGAGACTAAGTTCTATATTTCTCCAAACCATAAGGCATAGGGACTAAAGTCTAAATTTTTAAACCACTAGGACTAAACTCAAACTTTCTTCAAATTATCGATATCAAATGTATAATTTACCCTAAAATTCAATTAATGCAACCAAGCAAACATCAAGTGGCCCAACATACACATACATTTAATATTGAGTTATGAATTTGATAATGATATAACATCGTGAATAAAATGGATATAGTGACATGTAACTTTTAAATAAGATACACACAAATTGCATCACCTCAAAGAGAGCTCTGAGTTCCGAATCTTCAACGTTACTATTAATGTTCCGCACAAACAATGTTCTTGAAGGATGTTCTCCATAAGGATGTTCTCCAGCAACCATCCCATTGGAATTTGGATAGGTATAAGAAGGCACCACACTTCCAACTACACCATCACTTAAGCCTGCACTTGAAAAACCAATGCTAGCATTTTGTTGAGCATCTGTTTCCATCTCCAAGCCACCCCCACTGCTGAAAAGATCGTATTCTTCCAAGTCTTCAAGAGAGCTAGGCAAGCCATTCAGATCTAAATCATCCAATATACCGGCTAGAAGCTCCTCCTCATCGTCAGGAAGTAAATGGCCAATTGCATGAGTTTCGACATCTTCGAGCATATCATCCCTCTCTGAACCCGGCTTGAGATTCTTAAAGTGAGACGATATGTCATCAACAGATTGAATAGCAACTCCTTTGTTAATCATGTTCACTGTGTTATAAAATTAAGAAAGCAAGGATCTTGGTTAACACGGTATAAAATGAGGAAAAATAGGAAGTTGGCAACACTTACTCTTCTTGTGCGGAAGAACTGGCAATGAGCTCGAGAATAGTGTAGTAACACTTGGAGCATGGATAGCATCAGACTTGTGGAAACTACCCCATATGTTTTCCATTTCTTTGGCTTTAACCACGGGTGGACTGTTAGAATTGCCTACCAAACATGATTTTAGAAACAATTACTACACTTCTTTAACTAGTCTTTTGAATAAATGGTGGTTAGAAAGTAACCTGAAAATGAATGATGTGAAGGCTCCTTCTGCATCACTTCCTAATCTTCTATACTTGATCTACGATAAAGTTAAATGTTCGGTGTACTTTTTGTTGTAACAAGAAAAATGAGCCGTTGAAGTGCGAGGAATGGAAAACTATTCACTAACAAGATTGAGAGGTAAATCAAATGGCATGCAGGAAAAGTTCTGAAATATACAGTACGCTCAAATATTAAATAGACGGTCCAATCCAAGCATTCATCGTAAAGATCAATAGACAGGAATCAGGAACATTAAGAAATATACTTGACTTCCTGGTGCACATATACTGAGAAATTAGGTACAAAGTGTTAAATTGCCATTTTGCCAAAAAATTGATATATAGTAGTTCATTATAAATTTATTTCTATTGCCATATTCTTGATATTTCAACACACGTGTATGCTCAAATATTAATCTGATCCACAAAACTCGATTCGTGAACAGAAAATAAAGACACCAGAAACTACAAGGAAATGTGACGACGATTCTAAAAGCACTAAACAATGTAACACAAGATCGACCTGAAAGGAGAAACTTTAGGGAGAAAAAAATTGATAAAAGCTTAAGGCAGAGGCTTGCCCGCCCACCCACCCTTCGAAGTTGACTTATCCCATGTCCGTATAGAATAATCAAACAAAAGTTCTGTAAAAACCACTCTACAAAAGGTAAAACAAAAACTGAACAAGTCAAACGAAAACAAAAATCGAAACTTTGAAAACCAACACACTCAGATTTGCATGTAATAAAACGAACTAGGATATTAACTGAATAAACACACGAGTAACAAGCAAGACTAAAACAAACAACAACAAAAAGGTACTCAAGAAACCAATCACAACCACTAAAAAATCCATCTCAAAGCAATAAAACGCCACACCCCACACAAGAAAACTCTGCAAAAACTTAGTCCAAAGAGTAAGAGTGGCCTCTAAAGCAGAGACTCGCACGCCCAACCTTTTTTTTTTTTTTTTGGTTTTAATGCAATTGATTCAACCAAAACAACAACGAAGTTGACTAATCACATGCCTTATTAGGAATAAACAAACGAAATTTCTGAAAAAACCACTCCACAGAAGAGGAAATAAAAACTGAACAAGTCAAGCCAAAACGATCCTCCTCAAACATTGTTGATTGTACTAAATTTCAGCAAAAAAGATCGTAACTTCGAGAACCAAACACACAAATTTGCATGTAATTAAAACAGCTATAAGATTCAAACGTTCCAAATGAGAATAAAGACAGACAAGTTACAAGAAAGATTAAGACAAACACCCCCAAAAAAGCACTAAAAAACCCAAACCCAAACACCCAAAAACCGAGCTCAAATCAATAAAACTCCAAAACCCAATCCAGAAAACTCTGCAGAAACTTACCCCAACGAGTAGCCCTCCAAAAACGACGACGATCAAAGAAAAAAAACCGGGTTCTGAAATGCCACAGCAACAAAGTTGTTGTTTATTGCTGTTGCTGCTACTTAAAGCTGCAGTACAAAACTTGGTAATGAAATTGAAATCGGGAGTTAATTGAAACAGAAGAATGAAATTGAAGAGATGGGAAATGGAGAGGATGATGGGGCGAGAAAGAAGCGAAGAATCATGGAGGGAAGAGAGGTGAGTTATGGGCTGCAAAGCAATGGTGGTGGGCGTGGAAATGGGGACTAAATTGTATTTAACATAAATTTTGTGGCTAAAACTTAAATTTTTATTTTTATTTTTATTTTTTTCCTTTTAATTATACTTAACTTCCGAACCTACCATAAATACTTGAAATTTTGGATTATCCTCTTTGTTCAGTTTTTCCCCTTTTTTAAGTGGAAATAAAAAATTGCAATAAAATAAACGTGATCAGATCGTAATTATCCATCTCTTATCCGATTTTGACTCTTTGACTTTAACAGCCCGTCTTCCCATAATTTTTTTTTTTTATTTTTATTTTTATTTATTGTTGTTGTAAAATATGGGATATAATCGATTTTAATTTATAATTTCTTTTCATTTTCATATGTGAAATTTTAGTTCACTTTATATAAATTTTAAATTTCGTACCTATTTTCATGTGATTATCTGCATAAAGGTAATAAATAAACCAACATTTATGTATGAACTAAAATTGTTTATGCAACGTCTTTGGTTTATAGTTTGTGTTTATATAACTCGTTTGATTTATAGTTCGTTAAGGTGTTCGAGCCATCGTTAATAAAATTAGTGAAAATAAATCAATAATGATTCATGTTGTTTACACCACCAGGAATAATTTTCTGATAATCACATTTTTTTCAAAATTACTTTTTTATTCTTTTTATATCTATTTTTATTCTTACAATAATAATTTTTTATTCACTTCATAACTATTTCTCATTCACATCGTACATATTATTTTATTTTATTAATTATCATTTTCTTTCCCAAAACCAAAATTAATTATTGTGTCCATAATTAGTCGCTTAACCACAAACACAATTAATCATTCTCTATAATCATTCGTTTTTCTCATTCTTTTCTATTTTTCTCATAATCATTTTCATTATTTTTGTCTCAAACAGTATACATAATTTTAGTTTCAAAAATATAGTACGTACATTTTTTTACTACTGTTTTATTAATTCTAAATTTACTCATATTTCTATATTTATATTTTTATGTATGTTTTATGTACTTCTATGTACCTAAATTATAATAGGGTATGTTTCTTAAATGCGCGTTCTGTTCGTATATGAATATTATAGTGTACATATAACGTGTTATGATGCAATTTACTTGTTAATCTATATATGTCGTAAGTGGTTGTACCCATATGAAGGACGTTAATAAGTTGACAAACGTATTACTTATTACATGATTTTATTTAAACTTCGTGTACATATAGTATGCATTGAATGTGTATGTGTATATTGTACGTATTGAATGCATTTGATTTAAAATACGTACCAATAAAGATGAATTGATTCATTTCAATATATACGACTATGTATAATCATAATATAATTTAAAAGGTTTTAGTGGTATAATTTGATTTTATAATTTTTAAGTATGATTATAAGATAAGTCTAAGTGATACAAAAATGAATTTTTTGTATATATTATTTTTAGTAAATCTCAAAAGTTATTTATTATTATTATTTTTTCAGTATAACTTAATTAAATTAAATATAATGCATTTTCGATATTTTATCATTCTTCTTGTCAGTTCAACAACATCATTATAAGCCTCACCCCAATTATTGTAATTATTATTTTTTAATTCTTCTCTAATTTTCAAATTAGACCTTTTTATTAATTAATTTACAAAAAAGGCAGCATAACTACTCGCACCCAATTCAATAAAACCTCTAAAAAACCTATAAAGCCCAGGCTCAATATTTGGGCCCAATGGCTAGAACCGTGTTTTCGGCCTAAAACCCTAATAAGATGTACTATAAATACAAAACGGCGGTTCTGGAACCAACTTCGGTTTCCGCTTACTGGTATCTCTCTCAATCTCTTTATACCAATTCAATATATTTTCGCAATTGTAGGTAGCTTGTTTATATTTTTATGTGATTTTAGTCGGTAGGCGATTCATGTTTTATGCTGTTTTTTTGTTTTTGTTAAGTTTATTTGTGCAATCAACATTCTTGAAATCGGAAATTTTGGAACTGAGAGATCTGCTTGTCCTATAGTTTGTAGGAACTAGGAAGATATGGCGGTCCCGTTGCTAACGAAGAAGATTGTTAAGAAGAGGGTTAAGCAGTTCAAGAGGCCTCAGAGCGACCGCAGGATCTGTGTCAAAGTACGTTTGTGAATTTTTATTAGTTTTGCTTTGTATAATTAGTATTTATAATTGCTAGTGATTTTGTTTGCAATCACGTGCTTATTATGCATGCTAGAATTGAGCTTCGATTGGATAATTTGCGGGATTTGAATCCGTTTTTTCTATTTAATTAGATATTTAGCAAGTGTCAAGTAATTCTGTAGATTATTTGGTGTCACAGTCCATTCATTTAGTTTTGGAATGTCATGAGATGTTTACAATGAATATTTATGACCCAACAACTGCTAATTTGATGCTTTTTAATGGTTAATATTGGCACAAGTTCTTTGCTTTTTGAATGATAAGTTCTTCTTATGCACTACGAAACAGCCTGCTGTTCACTTATAGCAATCTCCGACATTCGAGGTTTTTTCAATCGCCTCAAGTTACTATTGGCTTATCAATACGGCATGTTAGGCATCTCAGAGCGACTAAACGAGAAAGAGATTTGTTGGATTTTCACTTTATTTTGGTCTTGTTGTTTAGTTGGTATCTATCTCTTCTTTTTATTTCTTACCTGCTGAAGTCCAGGTGCCTTCACTTCTGTTGGTTGAAATCTAATGTTAGGCCTGATTGCTCTCTCTTAAGAATGTTTTGAAAATCATTGTCTTGTTGACTTATGGGCTCCTATCCCTGCAACGTTGCTTACACTTTGTATCACTTGCTGATGTATTTTGTGCATTCCAATTTCTGCATTTACTTTGTGTTTGATCAAATTACTCAATGAAAGTTGATCTGTTAATTGACCATGTGTTTGGTATTGGTCGAATGTATATTGACAGACAAGCTGGCGTAGACCAAAGGGTATTGATTCTCGAGTCCGAAGAAAGTTTAAAGGATGTATTTTGATGCCGAATATTGGGTATGGTACCGACAAGAAGACCCGGCATTATCTTCCTAATGGATTCAAGAAGTTCGTTGTACACAATGTCAAGGAGCTTGAACTGTTGATGATGCACAACAGGCAAGCACCTGACCTCTTACATTTCATTTAACTTAATAGTTGAATTCTCTCTCTTTCTCTATTTATAAAAGGGTGAGATTTCATGATTGATTTATTTATTTATACTTCTATTTCAGGACTTACTGTGCTGAGATTGCACACGATGTGTCCACAAGAAAGAGGAAGGAGATTGTGGAGAGAGCTGCCCAACTAGATGTTGTTGTCACCAACAAGCTTGCAAGGTTGCGCAGCCAGGAGGATGAATGAGCCTACAGCCTCATTTTTTCTTTTTTGTTTTATTAGTGTTATCTTTTTTGAATTTGACATTGCTTCAGCATTGGGTGTTGCATTTCTATATGACTATGATTTCTAATTTCATTGCCATGTTTGGTTAATTATATCTATGCCTTTTCTTTTTGAATGATCATCTATTCTCTTTCAGCTGGAAATAGTTTATGGTTCTCTGCTTTTAGACTTTGGTTTGTCCACATCTGTGGGTTAGTTTGAAATGAATTTTGAACTAATAATTTTCATCCAAGTGCTTATCTTGTTAGATACGGGTGAAATTTCTCTTTTAGTGCATGTTTGACTGTGGTGGGAAGGGAAGGGAAGAGAGGGAATAAAAGAGAGATGAGAGTAATGGGATGGTAATTTGGTGGGTTAAAGGGCTGGTAAAGATCTTTTTCCACCCTTTCCCATTTTAGTAAACTCGTCCTCATACTTTTAAAAGCAATAATGTAAATAACTTATCTTGTCTAGATGATTTCATTAGATATAGTCTCCCCAATTTCTATTTCATAGAAAGAGATCGAAACACTATAATATTGGTTGCTGTAATAATTGATATTAGAATACTCTGCTTTAACAGTAATAAACTTGTTCGTGGGTTTTGATGAAATAACAAAATTTAAATGTGAAATATGAATTAAATGCATGGTTATTGAAAATGGAGAATCTTGGTTCGGTTGTCGGTACAGATTTTTTAAAATAATATTAAGTAATATGATTTGATATTTTAGAAAATCAAAATATATTAATTTGATTTTTTTAATATTTTTTTGGAACAGTAATATGCAGCAATCACTTATTTCTGTTTTTTTGGAACATTTTTTAGAAATTTATAATTGTAATTATTTTATCTTTTTTAATGAAACGAAAAACCCTACGTTTGATATTGATAAATAATCGTCTGAGTTAGTTACCAATATGTTAACGATGAAATTTCCTTTTATAAGCATAAAAATGAATATGTTGTTACTGCCAATAACATATTCATGTTTCCTCTCTGCTTTTTGCATTAATATATCAGCACATTGGGTAGATGAATATATTGGCAACAATCAAATTGGCAAAGAATATAACTCCCTCCATGCAAAAGCAAAAATTTACAAGGACTTTAATTGTTAAAAAATAAAAAAAATATGCATCCAATTTCCTCTAATACATGAGCTAAGCAAGAATGATTCATTTCCCCTTTACAACTGACCCCTTTTGGCAAGCAAAGAACCTGACATCCTCCATTAAAATGCTTTCAACCATAACCCAACTCTCCATAGGTTGAACATTCAAAGTTTGGAACCATAAACAAAACTCATCCTCCCCCAACTCCATCTTCATCCCGAAACTGTGCCAGCAGAAACCATGAAAGCAGTTGCAGCATCGATTTTGTTCGTAAATTTCTGCATATGCATCGTCATTTTCGGGATCGGTGGCTGGGTGATGAATCACACGATTGATAATGGATTTGTTATTGGTTTGAATTAACTCAACTTTTTCATTTTTCTTCTGCTATTCTTTCAACTTCGGTGTTGATGTTTCTTTTAGTGGTAATATTGTGCAAGTTTTTAATTTTCAGATGTAGATCTTGAAGTTCCTGCGTACTTTTCTCCAATTTTCTTTCAAATTGGGAATTCTGCCACTGGATTCTTCGTTGTTTTTGCTTTGATTGCTGCTGTTGCTGTTGCTGCATCGGTCCTTTCTGGAAGCTTCTATTTTCGATTTTCCGACCACAGCAACCTACCTCCTGCTGCTTCGACAGCTCTCATTGCTTGGTTTCTAACTTTACTTGCCATGGGGTACACATCTTCAAACAAATTTGTTTCACTCTTAAGCTTTTCATATTTATTTCATCTAGATCTAAACTTCTATACAATTCAAAAAAAAAAAAAAAAAAAACTTCTATACATTCTATACCAACCATATCCCATAGGACCGGCACAATAATTGAGCATCTAAACTTTGGAGGTGTACTTACCATATCCCATAGGACCGGCACAATAATTGAGCATCTAAACTTTGGAGGTGTACTTCCCTTAACATCACAGATTTAAGACCACTGCAAAAATTGATTTTTCAAGAGAACCCAAAATTTGTATCCCGATTGATGCTCCCGAGTTTAGAGGAGCAAAGCTCCAACTTTAGAGGTGTACTTCCCTTAAATGTATGCTATTTCATTAACTTCGCATAACAAACTATTTAGTCTTAGCACTCCTCAATCATTCACGGATTGTTTAGCAAATCTAAACGCATTTTGAAAAACAACCCTTCACTTACGATGTGCAACTTCAAAGCTCTAAAATTTTCATCTTACGATGTAACAATCAGAATTTCTCGGAATTATTACCCAGATGGGCCATTCCTTGTTAGAACAGTTGAGTCAAAGGCAACATATTCCAAGCATCTGGGAACTGATAACTTGCTAAGAAGTTTGAATCTTTTAAAAAATGGTCTATAACTATGAATCACTGGGTGCAGGTTTGCTTGGAAAGAGATTTCTCTAACTGTCACCAGTGGCCATCTGGTGAGAAACCTAAAAGCTTAAGCTGTTTTACTCTCTTTTTCTTTTCCTTTCTTAGCAGATTTTGTCTAAGTTCCAAAAGTGATAAAAGTCAAAGCTAAGATTGAGAGTTCTTATGTTCTTTTATGCAGATTGCATTGGAAGCTTTCTTGATTATCCTTTCAGTTACACAGTTTATTTATACTGCTCTCATCATGTGGACCTCAACCAGTTAGTAGACTCTAGATATAGCGTTTAACCAAACGCTTTGTCTGTGGGTTTGACTTCATTTTTTTTTTCATTATGTATTTTTCTCAACGAGTTCTTCCTCGCAATCATGTAATTGGGAGAAATTTGCAATGTGATGGCAGAAATAGAAGAATAAAACTTTGATGATTTCACTTGCTCCATAACAGTACAACAGCATGCACAAATTTTCAAGTCGAAGTAGGCCGTAAAAACCAACCGAAAGTAGTGAGAGAAGAAAAAAATATGCGAATATCAATCAAAAACAAAGTTTCTAAAATGGCTTTTCGCAAAAGACTAAAATCATGTATGAATGATAGAAGAGTGTTGCATAAATTGAGATAGAATTCATTCAACTTAGCAAATAGCAGATGTCACATGGATATGAAAGTATGGGGATTACTAATTATCAACATAATGAAAGATTTATGACAAATTAATTGTGAAATGTCAATAAAGCAAAATCGAAAACATTATGCTCCAAAAGAAAAGAAAACTCACTGTAAGACAAAATACATGTAGTAAGGGAATGTCTTCATGTTGCTAGCTTCTAAATCCAAGAATATGGTCTACCTTAGGCTGGGCTTCATCAAGTTTGATGGCTATCTTATTCTGCTCTCGTAAAGATTCTTTTTGTTTAAACCTTCACCCGTCATGTGAAGACTTTACATCCCTGCCTCAACATAAAGTAAATCATCTTAGTGTAATCCGGATTTCAGATAATACTGTTCAAGAAATTAACTAAGCGCATATACTGACTAATTCGAAAACAAACCATCATAGAGTGACCTAGTTGTCAAGAGTGTCATAAGTAATTAAGAGATGATTGGTTTAATCTATGGTCTTCACCTACTCAGGGAATAATTCCTACCAGTTTCCTCTGCATCCAAATTTTGTAGGATCGGACCGTACGTCATGTAAGAATAGTTGAGGTATGCGTAAGTTGGCCCGAACGTACAAAATATCAAAAACAAAAAAGTTGGAAATAACTATCTTTCAAAGTGTTTGTCAGATAAACAAGGGTGTGCAACTAGAACAAAAAAAAAAACATCGCCTTGTGGAGGGAGGCACATACCAAATGTCTTAAAACAAAGAGCTAATATATATTCTTTGATAATCGGTAATTGAAGTGTCAAGGCACTATATAACCAGTGGCACCCACGACCATATCAAAGTCCGAACCGAGAGGCAACTTATCCATGAATTTCGAGCCTGATACATTCAAGGGAGCATAACTTGGAGATCCAAGCCTCTACTAATGAGGCTGCCATTTAAAAAAAAAAATGTTCAAAGCTATGAGACCTGGAATGGATGAAGCCTAGGAATAGTTGTATTTGACGACTTATCAAAAACACTAACAATGACATGAAAAATGAATAATTGTTCAGCAGGGATGAACTACGAAGTCTTGTCTCTTCTATTTGGATCAATAAACCCAAAACTCACACCCCCACCAGTTAAACGGATTAGTATATGGGAAAATCCTTTTCAGGTACAAGCTTAGATAGAATATACAAATTTCTATAAAACCTCAACCACAAACAACTTCCATGATATGAGCAGAGCTCGATATTACACAAGGTAATCGTTGGTAAAAAAAAGGGTTGAGTTCTAACCTATATATAGAAACTGTAGGTGAAATTATCGGTTCGAGCCAGTAAGTATGTCACATAAACCACAACAACTCAACCATGAGGTCCTTTGTGTCACTTGTGGCCTCGGTTCAATCAGTGGCTGCAACAAAAAATGAAAAAGAAAAGCCTCATTTCTCAAGGAAAAATTAACAAATTATGTGCTTGGTAATGACAGGAAATCAAAAGAAACCTGATCTTCAGATTCGGGGTTGAACCTTTCTGGACTTTCAGCGATATGTGCTGCAAAATCAATAGTTTCAGTCATACCAACTAACAATGACGGTATGTTTTCGGACTATAATTTTAAGATGCAATTTTGAAGGTACCAGAAAAAGAGTCCTTATTAACAGATTCACCTGATAAATGCAACTTTCTATCTTCATTTGGTTCCAATGATAGGTCCTTTGTAGCTGTCACTGGCACATATGCAACTTCATCTGTTGCGCAGAAGGGCGTCGTCTCCAACTTTTTTGAAGCAATCATATCAGGTACAGCAGTATTTTCAACAGATACACTTTCTACAATATTGATAGTTTCCTCAGATGCCAAGACCTCTGGTGTAACCGAGCTAATTACTGAAGCAGCAATTGGCGCAACCAAATCTTCAGTCTTCCCATCCAATACCTATCCATCCACCTTGTAACTTTTAAAAGGAGCAAATTAATCTAATCCATCACAGTAAGATTCAATTTAAGCGTTAAACGTACCTCGGGCTTCTTAGTTGTATCTTCGTCATCTGAACTGCTACTGCTACTGCTACTGCTAGTGCTACGATCACTAGCACGTGATCCTTTTACGGATTCATTTTGAACATTACCATTTTTTCTATCAGAGACAAGTCTAGCTTTCTGATTGTTCTCTACATTGCTCACACCCCCGGCATTTGACGAGCTGCTCTCTTGTATTTCCTTATTCCCCTCACCAAATGGATTGCTGTGGCTTAGATTATTCTGAGAAGCTGGGGAATCAATCTCACCACTATCACTTCCCTTATCATCTTGGTTCTTAACATCCTCGTTTCCTGAGATGGAAAATTCTAATCAGAATAAACCAAAACAGAATCATGTGAAACCCCAATTGGAAAAAAGGATAGAGTTCTTTCAAAGAGCTTTGTATGTATGATGAAGTAACAAAACAACCCACTGTAACCTAATTCAAGCCAAATCACTCTCTCAAGAGAGTCAGCTTAATAAACAGAAATTTAAATCCAAACCCAACATTGAAATAAAGCTGATAAAGCCTAAAGGTGTGACTTGACCCAACAATTTCAACCAGAAGTCAAGCCAAAGAAACGTAAACTAATAAAAGATTGTGATTGATTAACAGAGAAGCGATACAAACTCAATTAAACAATTACAAGGGGCAGAGTCAAGTTATAAAAAACGGGAAAGAAAATAAAGCCAAAATTTGAATCTACCAACAAACAAACTCGGTCAACACAACAATAAAATAGATGAGGTGGGGAGATTCTATTTAATTTTTACGGCCGAAATCGGAGCTTCACCTCACTACATATTCTCTCGTGTGTTTCAAACCTTAAACTTTCAAAGGAGCATATCTCCGATTCTAATTACAAGGGCTAAAATCGACAGCAAATCTGATAAAATAAGATCCCAAAAGCAAGAACAAGGTATGACAGGAAAAACCCACTTCAGAAATAACATATTACATAAGTGGATCGAATCGGAGGAAGAGAAATGAACCCATGTACGAAAATGAAGCGATGGGGTTAAATCAAAAGGGGAGGGAGAGGGAACCTTGAGAAGGGTTGATTTGAGCTCCCAATTCCTTCTTTTTCTTCGCAGCTTTGCGCTTCTTTGCTCCCGAGGGCATGATGAACAAAGGCAATGTGAGAGAATTTCTCCGCAGCCTCGAAAATCAGAATCCGATCCTTCTTTTTTTTCTTGGGGTTTTGATTTTGGGGGGTTGGCTGTGAGTTTATGAGCGGAAATAAGTGGGGTTGGTCATAAAAACAGGATATGGAAGAGGAAAGGACAGGTGGGGAATGACGATCTAGAGAGCTTTGTTCTCTCGCTAAATTTGCTGAGGCGTCAAATGAGATCTCCAATGTTGTTCTTTTTATTATTATTATTATTATAATTTATTTTTCTGTGTATGTGTGTGTACTTAGCATCCCAATGCTGTGACACTTCTCATTCCCCAATGTTCAAAATCATTAATAAAATTATGTAAAAAAAAAAACATTAATAAAATAAAAGTATATATATATATATAATTATTTATTTATTTATCACTAGCTTTTTCTTTTTCCTCTATTTTATTTGTTCTTCTTTTAAAAATTTAATTTTAATATTTTAGTTTGAGCCTTCACGTTTGTTTGATTTTGATGTCTGAATTTGTATGTAGATTCTATAATTGATTCACGGAAATTTTAATATTGTCTTTAAATTAAAAAAAAAAAAAATAGAGAGAGAAATATTGAGTTTGAATCCTTCCCTTCACCTTTGATGTGTTAAGTTAAAAAAAGAAAAAAAATGTGTTTGAATCATTTTGAAGTGAGTGTTAAAGAGCCACAAGAATATAATTCAATAAATATGAACGATATTCAAGATTTCACATTTAAGAAAAATAAAGTTTTTTTTTT
>JBBMEG010000024.1:1289971-1300129 GCA_037832605.1 Cyclanthera cordifolia
AAGGTTTTCCAAAAATGGAGGAATAAGGTTTTGAAATGCATTTTGTCCTTGAAAGTTATACGACAAGATATGACGCAATAACTAGCTTGCATTCATCATATAATAACTTTATAAGAGGAAGCTTCAAGAGTCGTACCACTATAATACATTTTGGACCAAAAATGACGTGACAGACTTGAACATCAAAATGACGAGAAATCATACGGCTCCAAAACCCAAAGAAAATTACAATAACATGAAAAGTAAATCCTATACCAGAAAAACATGATAAAAAAAGGTCAAAAGTTCATACAGTCATGTGCAACACGTACTATACAAGTAAGATCGTGACACTATGCTCACAGTGACAGAAAAAGAATGTAAATGTCAGGGAAGTTGAAAGAATATGGGTGGTAGATTTAAGATATGAGAAAACTTTATACTCTTACCAGAAAAAATGAAAAAAGTTAATGAAATTTTGGTTCCAAAATTGATTGATGAAAGAGAGGGGATGAATGTGAGTGACTTGGGATTTTGCCATGTTTGAGGGGTTTTCTTCTAATATTTACTGATATTTAATTGTATTCTTTTTTTTAATTGTGAAATTAAATGACATGTTTGACTGCCCAAAAAAAAAATCAAGTGAATCAACTTCCGCTGCTTCAAACATATTCAAATAATTTTTAAGAAAATAATTTGTAAAATAGATAAATGGGAAAAAATAAAAATACAAAAAATATTTTTCAAACAGCCCTTTTTTTCTTTTTTTTTTTTTTTTTTTTTGTTACATACTACAATGATTATTTTAGTGATTTAAAAATCATTAGAATGCTTCAAATTTGAATTTTTTTTGTCTTGAAAAGTATACAAGTCCATTCTTTTAAAAGTTCAACTCTAAATTTGAATTTGGGAGAAACCAAATCATTCATTGATATTATTCATAATTATTATTATATTTCATTGATTTTTAAATTATTTAATATGATAAAGGTGAAACCTTACCGACATGTGTCAATGTCAAGCATTATTCAACGCAACGGCTAAATGCTAGTGACATGTACTCAAAAAAAAAAGAAAAAAGAAAGAAGCTAGTGACATAAATAAGTTACATGAAAATAATTAATTAATGAAGTACAGGTAGGCAAATTTGTTGTGAAGTAAAGGTATATAAAAATTATTTCATCAATACAATATTTCTAAGATTCCTAATATGAATGTTATACCCATTCCAAAATCAAACTTCAAATAATATTTTAATTATTTTTTCAAGCAGATGGTTGAATTATTCACCATCTTTGAGCAATTACAACTAAGAGGTGCTCTATTCACTCTACCTAAATAAGAAAACGAAAGCGAGAATACTAACAAACTCATCTGTCAATTAAAATTATTTTTTTTAACCTTCTTGCGTATAAACCTTTATAACTATTCTTATACATAACTATATAAAATTTATATGTAACTTAAATTTGTATAAAGTTTTTTTTTTTTGGTAGGTAACCATCTAGATTGAATCCCTAATTTTTATTTTTGGAGTAACCAAACATTATTCTTAGTTTTTTGTTTAGAATAAAATAAAATAAAAATTCCTTTCAAGTTTTTAATAAATCACTTAGTAAATATTATAACATTTTAGTTAAAAAAGGAAAAAACAAATGGGGTGATGGTTCAAATAATTTTATAAGAAATGAAATATAAATGACTAGATATTGAAGAGGAATAACCCATAAAAACATATATCTAGATTTAAAAATGAGAAATTTTAAAGAAAAAGTAAACTAATTAAGGATGATTTGAAATTTTAGAGTTAAATTTAGATCCTGTACATGATAATCCATGTAGAAGCAATTATTTTGTTGCAAAATTTCTTCGTTGCTAAAGTTTAAGAACTTGTATGGAGTGAAACTAAGGACGCATAAGCTCCATCGTTGATCTTCATTAGCTCCTCATGGCTGCCTTTCTCTGCAATCACACCATTTTTCACAACAGCAATAATGTCAGCCCCTCTAATGGTGGTAAGTCGATGGGCGACGACGACTGTGGTTCGATTAACCATCACTCTATCTAATGCATCTTGTACGACGCGCTCGGACTCGGCATCGAGTGCGCTCGTTGCCTCGTCGAGGAGAAGAATTTTAGGATCCTTTAGAATGGCTCTTGCAATGGCTATCCTCTGTTTTTGGCCACCTGATAATTGCACTCCTCTTTCTCCTACTGAAGTTTCGTAGCCACCAGGCAATGAAGATATGAAGTTGTGTGCATTGGCTGCTTTTGCTGCTCCAATGATCTCTTCCTCACTTGCATTCCCTGGCTTTCCATAAGCTATGTTGGACCGAATCGTTTCGTTGAACAATATTGGCTCTTGGCTCACCAATCCCATTTGCTGCCTCAGCCAGCTTAGTTTGAACTTGTTTATCTCCACTCCGTCGACAAGAGCACGACCCGAATCGGGATCGTAAAATCTTTCTATGAGGCTGATTACTGTCGACTTTCCGCTACCACTCTCGCCAACCAATGCAACAGTCTGCACAAGGCAATGCTCTTTAGAAGAACTAAAAGAAAATGGGATTCTGCTCCTACATATGCAGGCATTGATGCATTTTTACAATATAAGTTAAAACTAAAGTTTGGTGAAACTTTTTGGATTGGATGGTACAAGGATTGTTTTACCTTTCCAGAAGGGATTCTTAAGCATAAATCTCGAAAAATTTGAATATCTGGTCTTGTTGGATACTTGAAGCTAACATGATCAAACTCGATGTTGCCCGTTACAGTCGTAAGTGTTACGCCTTTACTATTGCTCGAATCGATTGTTGGCTTGCTGTCGAGTATTTCAAATATAGAGGCTGCTGAATCCTTGGCTTTGTTGCTATCTGGAGCCAAGGCAGTGGTTTGCGAAACTCCCACAGCAGAAATTGTAAGAGCAAAAAAGACCTATTACAGCAAATGTAGAACAACATTCAGAGAGTGATCATAAATGGAAATGGAGAAAAGAAATAATGGTATTGTTTAGGTTATAACCTTGTAGACTTCAGGAAATGTTGCTTTGCCATGTTTCACAAGAATTGATCCAATGTAGAAGCAAAAGGCATTTGTGCAGTAGAGCGCTAGGAAAGAAATGCTGAATCCGGCAGCACTGATGAGTCCTAGACGAACTCCATTTTTGACAGGGTACTCACATTTCTTTTCATACAAATCCATCACCTTTTTCTCAGAGCAAAATGATGCAACAGTTCTTATACTGCCGACCGCATCGTTGGCAACCTGACTAGCTTCTTCATACATGACCTTGTATGGCATCAGACAAGGCATTAGCCTAAAATCTGCATTTCATCAATTGAAAAATAGTTTCTAGAGCAGACAAACCTTGGCATCTGCACTGAATCCTTTAGTGAACTTGGCCTGGAGGTAACCTTGAATAAGCAGCAAAGGCGACACAGCTAGAATCACCAAAGCTAATATCCAGTTAGCTGTGAATGCTATGACTAACCCAGCTGTGATGGTTGCAATATTCTGGACTACTAAGGCCAAGGTATCCCCTACAAGCCCTCTAACTGTGGCAGCATCAGTGGACAACCTTGCACCAATTGCGCCACTGATATAGGGGACGAGTTTAGCTTAAAAGTTAATGATTAGATAAAGATGCTAATGCAACAAATTTGAAATCTTAAACTGACCTTGTGTTTGCAGAATCATCAAAATAACTAATCTGTTGGTGAACTATCTTTTCAAATGTCAAAGATCGAATTCGTTCGATTAACTTTCCGCCTGCAATTCCGAAAAAGTAATTCTGCATAGGCGAAGCAAAGAATACGGTACATCCTAGACCGAGATACACAAGTGCCCACAACTTGGATTCTTTCTCTAGCTGGCTTGCAGGTTTATAAAACATTCCGATGGCACTTGAAAGTAAAAATCCAAATACAGGAAAGACCAAGCCACTTACAACTGCTGCAATGGATCCAAGGAGCAAGACTGGAATTTCAGGCTTATTGAAGGTTGCCAAGCGTTTCACTGAAATACTTTTACGCTTTTTCATATCAATGTCTTTTCTTTCAGGCCTCTCCCCGTCGATTTCGGTATCTTGGATATAAGCCGAACCTGGAATGCCAAGGTTGATCGAGAATGAACGTCGGCTCCCTGATGAACCTCTACTAATCGCCGATGTTATCTTACTACCAAAACTTGTCATTGACTTGTCTACATCAACTGCATCAATGGCTGGCTTAGTTTCTGCTCCTGCTGTAGTTCCTTCTTGCAGGCGGATTAGCTGGGAATAAGCTCCATCAGGATTTTGTATCAGCTCATCATGTGTTCCTAATTTCAAATTTTATTTAGTTAATTAGATTGTAAGCCTTTGGAATGGAAATCTCAAATTAGTTGATTATACAACAAACCTTTCTCTAGAAGTTTCCCTTGATGCACCACTGCTATAGTGTCAGCATTCCTTATAGTTGTCAAGCGATGCGCAACAACCACGGTTGTCCGGTTCGCCATCACTCTTACAAGTGCTTCTTGAACAATACGCTCTGATTCGGAATCTAAAGCACTAGTAGCTTCATCAAGGAGTAGAATCCTGGGATTTTTCAAAATGGCTCTTGAAATGGCAATTCTTTGCTTCTGTCCACCTGATAGTTGAGTGCCATGTTCGCCTACCATTGTATCAAGCCCCTTTGGAACAAACGCAGATATAAGATTTTAGTGATAAAACTTTGCATTAAGTATAAACTGCACAATTCTTCAAAAAACAAAAGAAAAAAAAGTAGACGTCCCATAGGAAACCTCATTAGCAAAGGCTTGAGGTCTCCAAGATATGCGTCCTTGGAGGTCTCCTGTTCGAAACTCACGACTCACGAGTAAGCTCAGTTATAAAATTCTTTGATATTTCCCGGGTCTAGGCTTTGTGACAGGTGCGAGTGGTCTCAAGTATAGTAGGACGAAGCTTCGATTCCCAGTTATCAAAAAATATATACACACACACCGACTAAAGTTTTAATTTTACCTTAGGGAGCTTGTCAATGAACTTTGCAGCATTAGCAAGCTCCGTTGCTTCTCTAATCTCTTCTTCTGTTGCATTTTCTTTCCCGTACAGTATATTCTCCTTTATTGTAGTTGCAAAGAGAACAGGCTCTTGGCTAACAAGACCAATTTTATCTCTTATCCATTTAAGCTTAAGCTTCTTCAAGTTCACTCCATCTATAAGTACTGCACCAGAATCAGGATCATAGAATCTTTCCAGTAAACTGATAACTGTTGACTTCCCACTTCCGCTATGTCCAACAAGTGCAGCAGTTGTTCCATGGGGAACAAACAATGAGAATCCTGAAAAAATCTGCACTTCTGGCCTAGCGGGATATCGAAAGTAGACATCTTTAAGTTCAATGTCACCTTGTATGTCTTCCAGTGCTACACCTCTGGGATCATAGGAATCAATATTCGGTTTTCGTTTGATCGTCTCGAACATTTTGTAAGCTGCAGCCTGCCCTGAAGCAAATGCCTTCAATACAGGTGATGTCTGACCCAACGCCCTAATAAACAGGAAAATGTTGGTAAATTTGCTATTGGTAAGAAAAAGTGAATCAAAACATAAGGTTGTGCCATGAAATTTCATCTTACATTCCACCAGTCATAATTGAAAATATAACATTGATGACTTGTCCACCATTGTATCCCTTCTGAATGACAAGCTTGGATCCATACCATACAGCAAGCCCATAAGTGCCAAAGACAATTAGCAAAATTATGCCAAATCCTAAACCCGAAGCGAGTCCTAGCGTAACTGTTGACTTGTAGGCTACTTTCAGCTTGTCATTGTATTTCTCAATAGCTTGTTTCTCCCCAGTGAAGGATGCTACCTTGAATAATTAAAAAATAATATTGTATGACAAGTCAACTAAAGATTAAAGAACCAGCTTTAGATGCAAGAAAATTGTATTAATCTTACTGTTCTGATCCCTCCAACTGTTTGTTCTACTACATTCCCTGCTTCAGCATAAGCAATTTGTCCACGGCTCGACATTCTAGACACGATTATTGACATGACGCCACCTGCAGCTACAATTGCAGGAATACAGGAGAACAAAACCAAAGCAAGAAGCCAACCCCTCGCAAAGCCAACGGCAAAACCACCAAGGAAAGTTGATACTAACTGTATGAACCTCCCCACCTATCAAACAATCAAAATTGATATCTCCGTCTAAATAAAATACAAAACATTCAACTATATTTGTGGTGGGAATAGAAATGGAAAAGAAACATTGAAAAATTAAAACATTATGGTGCAAAAGCAAAAATCACAAGCTTAGAATCCACATCACGTATGCAGAGAATTCAATCAAAATCCACCTATCAGTTAGATAAGGGGTAAGTTTATGGGTATGTTGGGGTCTTTGTCTCTAACAACATAGTTTTTTCTCCATTTTCTTAGCTCGTTAGCTCGTTTGATAAATAGAGAAAATAAAAAGAAAACATACTTTTTCTCCCATAGCTTCTTGTATAAGAATGGTATCTCCAGACATACGACCAATAACTTCTCCGGTTGACGTTTCAGTGTCAAAGAATGTAATGTCCTGTCTTAGTATTGTTTTCAAATACAATGCCCGAATACGTGCTGCTTGTCTTTCTCCTGTTACCATCCAACATGAAACCTCTGCAATCGATTATTTAAAAATGTCCATCAAACAAGCATTGAGAATCTGACATGAATTTAACATAGTCCAACCGCATTATAAAAACATGTCAAGCATTCTATAAACAGGAGTTGTCTGGTTTAAGATTTCAAACCCCTACAAAGAAATAAGTAAAAGAAACTTAAATTGCATGAAAGAATGAATTATGTGTTTGTGTATTCTAAATTTTGTTAATATACAACTTGTAAGAACTAATATAAATACAAAAAACATGAACTTAAGCTTGATTTTTTTCTAAGATGGACAATTTTACATACAAACAGCAAACCGATCTCCAAGACGTATGACTTAATCAAAGGAAGGGGCTTGACATTGACAGTGTTACATAACTATAACAACGGTGAATTGCATTGAGTATGTTGCCCAAATTATGCTTGATTTATGATTAACTTGACTTTCTTATTGTAAGTTTGATATTATTTGAAAAGAATGGTTGATAAAAATAGATTTTCCTTTAGATAAGAGGAAAATAACTATCATTAATGGCCAAGTAAATCTTATAAGTCAAAGGAGATGAGGAAACAATTCTCCTTACCCACATCAGGCAACTGATAATCATTTCCCGTATAATTGCATTCCCTCTGTCGCCACATTTCATTCCCCCATAATCAATATTGTGCTTCCTCTCAATAACCACTCTTTTCAAAGCAAATACAAGTAACGGTTTCTCATAATCATTCATTGCAGTACACCAAATATTGGTAACGATTATCCTATAATCAATATCTTCACTCCAAATATGGATAATTATTATCCTATTAATCATTGTCCCCGTATCTGACAACATTCTAATTCTCTCATAATCATTCTCGTTCTCTATGTCCGAAATGCCCTCAAGTGATTAAAGGTTATGAGTTCAATCCACTTACTTGAAAGTTGGTTTCCTACAAATTACTTTAGCAACAGAATGTAATAAAGTTAGATAAACGAAAATAGTGGAGATGTGCATGAACTAACACTAGAAGACAATCGAATGATTCAATAATCAGTAAAATTTCTGTTGCAACTTACGTAGAAATGAAGCCACTGCAGTACCAATGCCCAAGTACACGAAGTCTAAGGAAATCTGGAAGCCAAAAAAGGTTACAAAAATACAAAATTATAAATACACGGTCAACATCAAAACTATATGCAGTAAATTTTCAACTTCTTGTTTGTTCTTTTCTGTACAAAAAAACAAAATAAAGTATGTCATGAGAATGAAATATTCTCTGGGATACTAAAGAACAAGGCAAGTTTTTAATGCAAGTACTTTTTGACTTGAGAAAAAAAAGTGAACCATTGGACTAACAGGACACATTCAAAATAGTACTTTTAAATTATGTATACCACCAATCAATCTAAAAAACCTAAAATAAATTTTAAATGGAAAGAAAAACGACACAATAGATATTCGAACTCAAGTCCTCCTGCTTTCATACTATTCTAAATTATATAAACTATCAATCAACCTAAAAGCTTAAGCTGATAGGTTGGAGTAAATTTAATCATATCAACTAACAAACACAAAATCTGAATCTTTCTAACTTTTTTTACTTGCAAACAAACTTCATCAGTGTTACTTTTTTTTTTCTAAGACAAACCGTCTAATCCCGAATAGTAAAAAAATATTTTAGAGTACATTTGAGGATTTTTATTAACTTGGCAAAAAAAAAAATGTATATAACAAATCATATAATGATAAGAACCAAATAGTGTTGAATTAAAAAGTATGTAACGAAATAAAATAAGAACATCCGCAAGGAAAATTATATTTATAAGTTAATTTACATTTTTTTAAGTAAAAAAAACATTTATAGGTTTAATTGCAAAAAACGAAAAAAAAAAAGGACTAAGGTTCATAACCATTTGATCCTTTCTTTTTTTTCTTTTTTTTTCGAAAATGAAGTCTACCATTACTATTCTCAAATATGATTTGTTTTGTTTAGTAATTTTGAAAAATGAAGTTTACAATATATTTTCAAAAGGTCAAGCTTAAGTTTAATTAAAAAAAAAATCCAAATAATTGTTTAAAATTTGGTATTAGAATTTAATCATTTGAAAAATTAGAATTATTTAATCTATATATTTTGATAAAATCTAAAAAATAATTCATGTCATTTGTAATTGTTGATGAACAAAATATATAGAAGTTAATAATTTATTATTTCAATAACGAGATGCATGAGATACTAATTGGTTAGTAAAATCAAAAAAAGCATTATTCATGCTTCAAAAGTTATATATACACTTGGTATTGATGAACAATATAGACCATTTTTTAGGTTTTATCAAATTATAACAATTAAACTTTTTTTTTCTTCCGTTGAACCATAGCAACCACATTTTAGTCTAATCCGAACTACATGAACTAAATTCTAAATTTTCAAATCATAAACACTAAACGTTCACAATATATTTTATTGAAAAATTGTTGAAAAACATACTATGAAAAGACTAGAGAAAATAAGGAAATATTGAATTATAATCTAAACAATAAAACTTAGCTGAACCTATTTTAGACAAAAATAATTGAATTTCTAATTTTCTTTTTGTTGAAAATTCAACAATATTTGAGCTTGAGTTTAAGCATTTAAACCTAGATCATCAAATCATATAATCGTAAATAAAAATCCGAAGTACCTTGGAGACTTGATTGACGATATTAGACTGATGGGTGGAGCCAAAGGAGTTGATCATCTGGCCGAAAATGAGCGTCATGATCGGCTGAGAGAAGCCACTGGCAACGGCGCCGAAAGTGCCGACAGCCATCAACACAGCATCTAGGCGATCGGCGAATGTGAAGAGTTTAAAGAAAGAGACCTTCTGATCGTCTCGTCCAGTCGGCGGCGAGGCAGAGGCGGAGGCGGAGGCGGGTGCGGTGGCGGTTTCGGTATCGCCGCCGTCCATGGCGGTTGGAAAAATAAATTAGAATGGTAGTGTAGAAGTGAGAAGTACGAGATTTCAATTCAAACGAGAGGAATTTATATGAAGGAAAGTTATGCGAGTGTGGGAACTGATCATCCGTTTTGCGAGGAATCAAAATACAGCGAATACTCTGGGAATTATAATTTTCATGAAAAAGAAAATAATTATGAAATTATTATTTGTTTCTTTTTCTGCAAGGTATTTAAATACCACAATATCAAATATTAAACTCTTCTACAAACATTAGAATATTTACTAACACAGGAAATTCTTTCATTATCAAGTCATATATGATATATATTATATATACATTATATATATTTTATTGATTACAACTATATATATATATTAGGTTTCTATTGATAGTTTTTCTTAAAAATAATTTGTTCTCTAATAATCTTTATAAAAACATAATTTATATTTTTGTTATCTTCTAATTTAAATTTATTAATATGAATCATTTTAAATTTATTTTTTCCGACTTCTCACCGAAGATTAAGTGAATTAATATTAGATATTTAGAAACTTAGGGTTATTTAATATATATAACCCTCAGGTACTGTTTTAATATATATATATATAT
>JBBMEG010000024.1:1300229-1313453 GCA_037832605.1 Cyclanthera cordifolia
ATATATATATATATATCAAAATATTAAATTAATTTCTATATCCCTATGATTAAAAAAACTACACTAAGTACCCATGACAATCTTTCTTTTTAAGCTTATGTTTTTTTATAACACTCAAATATTAATGTTATACTACAAAATAAAAATAAAAATAAAAATAATCACACTGCCATTTATTTTCTATTGATTAATTAAAACTAAAAAAGTATTGCATAGATGTAAAAAAAATAAAAATAAAAAATAAACACAAAATATTTTTTAAAAAAGATTATGAAACTGTAATTGGTTTTAGGTTATAAAACTAGCTTTCATGTTAAGTTTAGTAAATATAATATAATATGATAAAATAATTTTCAGTTTTCCATTAATTAGTTTTGATTCAAATAATTGTTGATTAATTAAAAGTAATTAGTTTTTTTAGCTCAATAACTTGTTGATTACAAAAGCTAATAGAAAGTTTGCTGTTGACTGTATTTAAAAGTTCCATCCATTTAACCGTCAAAGAAAAAGTTGTTCTGTTTAATTGTTGATAAATGCTAACGAATATTCCAAAGTTCTAATTTGGTGTGTGATTTTTCTTTTTGAAACGTGGCTTGGTTGAAATAGAGGAATCAGTATGGTTGTTTAAATTTTTTTCAGAAAAGTAAAGCAAAAATAAAAAGATTAAAGAAAAAGGAATAGAACCAACAGAAAATAGAAGCAAGAATAAAGTTTTTTTTTTTGCTTTTGCTTGCTTTATATAATATCATTTACAATTATTTTACCGAATTAAAAAGTATACTGTTCTCGTGTCATTGTCTCTTGGAACATGTTTGAAATGGTGGGAAAAGTTGACAAAGGATCTCTTATCACCATTTAGATAGTGATTTTTTTTTTTTTTGGAAATTAGAGAACTAGAGCTATGCTCCACTCTATACTCAAGGTAATCACATCTGTTTTTAAGCGACATTGGAAAACATTGAAAGAACGAAGACACAATGGATTAATGTCACAAGTAGTCTCCAAAGTTTTTGATCATTGGGCCACTCCTTGAAAATGGTGAAAGAGATAACTAACGATCTCATCCTGTTGCTTGGCCAGCAACGTTGCCCCCATGAATTACTAATTTACTCTCTCCACTTCATTTATCTCTCACTCTACTTAATTTACCTTTAAGGGGTGTTGGTTTGAGATTTTATAGGGTGTATATTATGAGCGTTTATGCATGAGGAGGTATTAGGAGTATTTATAAATTTTTGTTTTTATAATAACTCATTTGTTTGATAGCTTTAGTAAAATGTTTAGAATTAAATACTTATTTGTTTCATTGTTTTGGAAAAAGATTTGTATAACGTTGTTTGTTTGTGTGATGATTTTATTGTCGATTTCAAGGTAATTGCTAGTTTGTGGGGGTGGTTGTAATAAAAAAATTAGAGCGCTTATTTTGTGGGTTTATGAAGCACTTATTAGAAGCACATGAACTTACTTTTTGTAGATTTATAGAGCACTTGATAAAACCGAACATCTACCACTTAGTTAAAACTCATAAACAATTGTTTGATATGCACATTTGTTTCAATGTAATTTTAGTTATGAAATGAACATTAACCCACATCTTCTCTCCTCCAACCTTATTGATAGACACGTGTAACAAGTAATTGAATTAGTAAACAATACAAAACCATAGAATAAAAAAGCTTCCAACTTTTAGACGATAATTTAAAAAAAAAAAAAAAAAAAAAAAAAGCGTTAAGTACCTATTTAACTCTTTACCTTAGAATATAACTATCAGTACCATCATTTTGAACCAAGAATTGTGAAAAAAATGTCCAAAGCAGGCCAAATCAGTGCCTCAAATTCAGTAATAAACTACTTTCATTTTATTCCTTTTTTTTTCTTTCTGGATCCTTGTTTTCATTTGTCTGTTTCCCATCCAAAACACTGGGCTATACATCACCTCTACTCTATTATACTATCACTTCTACTCAAAAGTCCTAAAGCTTAACCCAACCAAATATGAATATCATTTACAAACATAACTTCCAACCCACAACACGAACAAGCAGTCGAAATAGAACTAACCGAGTCGTCGTCGATCTAATAAGCTGAAGTTTCAATTTATGGAAAAAATCTCACCTTCCTCCCCATTACCATTGCAGATGGTTTCTTCATCTTCTTCTTGGAAGTCATCCTTGATAAACAGACCGAGTCGTTCTAATGGGTTTTCCAACTGAACCTCGTCTACTGACCTTTTCTCCATTGCACGTCGTTGATAATGGACGAATAGAACTCCTCCGCTGAGCTTTTCCAGCTCCTTTAGGATCTCACGATTCTGGTCCAGTTCAACAGTTCTTTCGATCTAAAAGACAGAATGAACTGGTATGGGATACTTGCGATAGCAGCTAGAGAATAGAATAAGATTGAGTTTCAATGTCAATGAATTTAGAACCTTCTGAAGAGCAATGCGTGCAGCTTCTCTGTCTCTTTCTCGCTGCTTCTTCTTCTCAGCCTCTGCTTTCAATCGCAACGCCATATCAGCAGCCTTTATTTGGGCTTCTATGCGTGCTCTCTCTGTATAATTTGGGGAAAAAATGATAAAATCAGTAAATGCCTATGCTTATGGTTTTTGGGAAGCTAAAATTATGAACTTATCCTCCAGACCTCTGTTTGGACGTTATCTCTATTGGGGCACTTGGGCGATATAAAGGTGATTTATCTCTGTTGTGTTTGGAACACTGGTTAAGGTTGGTCCATAACCTTATTCAAACTATAATAAACCCCCAATCATGTGGTAAATAACTCTTATTATAATAATCTTTTTAATTTTTAAATAACATGCAATTATTATAAGGATCTCAATGTTATAATAATATGCATTTTAAACACAGGTTTCATCATAACTCAAGTTATAACTGTTAGAATAACATACACCCAAACATAAGTTATCAAACCTCATGTTATAATAACATGCACCCTAATTATTATAACTCCAATTACAATAACTCGCAATTTATAACTCAACCGTCACTAAAATGCACCCTATTTGATCTATAAATGAAAAGATGGAATTGAATGAGAACAAATTTCGGGTTCTCCTTAATTTAGTTAGTTATATTACTTTTCTACAATTATCTGAATCAAGCTTTTATGATTTTAAAAAAGTGTAAACTTGATTCTTTATGATGTAGCCACCCTCAACCGAAGAAAATAGATGACATTTTATTACGTGCCAATGAACAGTTTTTATTTTGTTATTTGGCCAAGGTAAAAAACAGAAAAATTGGTTTTTGAAGTGGAGTGAAAGTTTTAATTTTTAACCATTACATTAAAATTAGCTTAAGAGCAACAATGAAACAAGCCAGTTTTTAAGAGCAATCTCATGGTCAAACTTTATGTAATTGGCAGGGGAGGACAGGTTTCTTTTTTTAAGTCTACCCTTCAAAGCAATTTACGTTAAGGGATGTCCATGCCAAAAGCAATAGCTTAACCGGTATAGGTGTGCGCCGATGAACAAGTGATCATGGATTTGAATCTCTCACTCCAATTATTATTGAACTACTAAGTAACAAGGAACATGATGAAGAAGTGAGGGGCTAACCCTGATGGAATACTTGACTCACCCTAAAATCCATTATCACCCACAAGACTTTTTCTTTAGGTCAAATAAATTGTGTTTGCAGTTAAAAAAACAAAAATAGCATTAACAGCAATATTGCACACGAGGTTGCTTTTACCTTCACAATGCCTTTTCTCTAACCTTTCCTTTTCCTGCTGCATCTTCTGTTGATCAACTTTATTGCCCTACCAAGGATGAAGAGACTATTACTATAATGCCATTGCAGGAAAATAGAAAAATCGTGATAGCTTTATAATGAAGTTGATGAACTACAAGATCAAGAAGTGTCTTCTGTTGTGCTTTCAAAATGGTTTCAGCAAAGCGACTCTTCAGCATTGCAGCACGGAGAGCTTTCTTTGGTGAAAGTTGTACATCAAGCATCGGGGTAGAGCATTCTGCAACAAGTTAAAACAGAGGAAGTTAGTCTGATATGTCAGAAAAAGAAAAAGGGATACTATCGTTAAAGTTAAAGATCTATGGTTTATAAACGGTTCCTATGTACACTTGGAAAAAACTCATAAATATGATATTTCAACCATACCAACAGAGAAACTAACCTTTCGAAGTAGCATTTGCCACGAGGGTCATCGACCGATCACAAGAAGGTTTGCTTCCATCCTCCAACAAACTTCTTATCCCTTTTACATAATTCCCAGTAGTATGAGCATTCCAGATGATAAGGATATCACTACAACAAAGTTTCATATAAATATGTGAACTGACCTTCAGAGTCTGTATCTGTATCTGTATCTGACTTGGACGTCTGGGAAACAGACAAGCTCCATGTTTGAGAGCTCTATATTAATTTAAATAACATGAGCGAAACAAAAATTTGGGAATGTTCATAAAAACTCAGCACAAGTAACGTACCAGTCCACTGGGATTATTAACATCTGGATTCTCTCTAGACAATAATCTCTCACGCGAATGATCTAAATTGAACAGAAACTAATTTTATGGACAATTATCAGAATGGACACAAGAAGGTAAAAGGAAACTCAACCACCCACCAGAGGATGCAATGACTGAATTGGAAGAGCTGCAGTGACATGGAATGCTATCACATCTCGTACACTTACTGATAACCTGTTTTGGTGAGTGCTTATCAAAGAAGCTACAAGCATGTTTACTGCCAGTTTCTGTTCCTATCAGATACATGGCTAATTAGCTCCTGCACAAGGACATAAAGCAGAACTGTGATCTGCCACTTCATACCTGTATGGACGTTCTTCCTGGGAGGTTTGGGTGCGCAAGTTGGAAGTGTTTTAGCACGATCAACCTGCAATATAAATGATAAAACACGATCTATTAAGCGAGATAAGAATGCTCCCTAATTCACCAAGAGTATCAGATAATCAAGCAACTAAATGAGACAAACTACATTACACAAACTCTACTCTAGTGTTAATAAACTTATAAATCTTAAACAAAATGCACAGATATTACTTACCTCGGCACCATTTGCATTCGAAGACGGCTTACTGACGTTTTCTTCAGATACTGTTGACTTCTTATGCAATAAAGTGTTGTGTAATGATGGAGCTCGGGAAACCTTTTCTCCTGTCGGTCCATTTGAATGTTTTCCTGCCTGAAAAGTTGATCGTCCAGTAACCCATTTATCATTCGGCAACTCCCATCTGTTTTCAAAAACTTTCTCAAGTTCCTTGGCCATCTTATGAACAGAGTTAGCAGGAGGATTGTAAAGCATAGCATTAGAAAATGTCAGCCTAATATCAGCAGCAAATTCTTCACCTTCCCGATACATGTTTCTTTCCAACTTAGATTTGACAGTTCCGAGATCCATAGGATCATTGATGACCGAGAAGTAATCAGGAATTTTCAATGCCACAGGATCCACGGGCTGATTGAAAACCCAACCACATGCATGGGACATTAGTTCTTTTAAAATCGAAGAACATTGCTGCGATGTATTCCGATCCAACTTTTGCCTTTTCTGTCTTGGAGATTCTATATCTTCAGCTGCTCTGCGTTTATCAGTGATTGTGATTGAAGATTTTGACATGCAACAGGCAACAGCAAAACTCTTACCATTTCTAAAAGAATTCGATGAATGATTGAATGCACCATCCCCCCTTAACCCATTCCTTTGGGTAAATGACAATTTCTGGCCTACAAGCTTCCCTAATTCATAAGTTTGCGAATGTGGACGATCTTCTACTAGTTTCCCAGCAAGTTTAATTCTCAACTTTTTACTAGGAACAATGGTTTCGGTGGCAATCATTTTGACCAAAGAAATATCAATCAATGGAAGACTCGGAAAGAAGCAAGCTGATTAAAGTTTTAAAAAAAACCAAGTTCAACAGAAAAAACAGAAACTCTCAGACAGAGAATGAACGATGAAAGAACTACTCATCCCGAATGTAAACCTGCAGACAATATGAATAGAAAATAATCAGTCTTAAAAGAAACAAGTAAACTATTAAATACGACTAACCAAAAAACGACGATGGGGTATTGTAGCATCTCAGAATCCCATCAACATGGGACCAAACAAAATGGTACCCGTGGCGCTATTAACGAACAATTACAAAACAGGTCATTATAAACAATCCACGCTCTAGAAAATCTTCAAAGCCCGGTAGAACGATAATCACTTAGACGAAAACGATGAAAAGTTTTCGTACTTATAACAATGAAGAATTCCTGCTTGGAGTAAGCAGAAACTAGCGAAGTAAAAAAAAAGAAAAAAAAGAAGGTCAGAATCTACAAAACGTCTATCAAAGCAACTGTAAGCAATAAAGTTAAAAGAGATGTCGAAAAGAAAATCCCAGAGATAAAATCACGAAAATACTCAGAGTAACTCAACAGAGAAATTACATGGGTATAAGCAAAAACTAGGGCTTTCATGATCTGAATATCTCAAAGCGATTAAAACATTGAAAGGAAAAACAAACAAAGAACATACAAACTCAAGAAGTATAGTAAAATCATTTTTAACAGACGACAAGTTCAAAAATAGAGTATAAAATTCAAAATCACACTCGAATCTCAGTGAAACTCCAGCCCCCGACGGTAGCGAAGAAGAAGAATCAGAAGAGGAACTTACACAGATGAAATCGAGATCGCCGGAGATTGAAGAGAAACAACGAGGGGAAGAAGAATTCGAAGAGAGAGGGCGAAGAGCCCCCCTCGAAGAAAACAGCCGCGCGAAGAAGGAGAAGAATGGCGATAAGTCTAGGGTTTATGGAAAGACTGTTGTGTATCTGCTTTAGCAGTGGTTGTTTAGTTGACTGGTCAAATGATTAACAGCTCTACGATTTTTCCTCCACTTTTTTTCTATCATCTCGTTAGTATACAAATATATACATATTTTCCATTTCTGACTGCTAATAAATACATTTTTTTCCTTTTAACTCCAACCCATCACATTTTTTTCCTTTTCTAAGTCTAATAAGTTATTAAATTTAGTTGTTATAATCCGAAGAAAGTTATGAATTTAATAAAATATAGATTTTAATTTTATGTTTTGAAAAAATTTTCAATTTTGTAAATATGATTTAAAAAATAAGAATTTAGTTATGATTTTATAAAAATTTATCGTTGGTAAATAAAATAGATAGAAGTTTTTTTTTTTTTTTGTTTAATGACGAGAGTATGAGATAAATAATTAATTGAAAAACATAATTCATATGCTTTTTTTTTTTTTATATGTGTGGCTGCTCGCGCACCGTCTAACTCTAAAATTTGGTGGTTAGAGTGTATGGAACTCATCACCTTAACTATTTCAAGATCATTCTTGACCACTAGGTCACTTCGTGGTAATTTTTAAAAAATATTTTTTTTAATAAAAAAAAAATTGAATTATGTGTAGATTTGTCAATAATTTAGAAACTGGACACTTTATGTTTGAGTGGTTTAAAAATGAGTCCATATGCAAATTGCTTGTGTTTATATTTTTATTTTTATTTAACCACATTATGAATGTGATTTGGTAATCTAGTTATACAAAGTGTCATTGAAACTTTTTTTTTTTCCTAAATCAAATTAATGGTTGACCAAATAAATTCCACGGATGTTATTTGTTATTAGATCAATTATTTCCTGTTGATTGATTTCAACAATGCCATAAAAAAAAAAGAAAAAGTGAAACTGACGAGAGAACGTCACAAGAAAAACATGGCATCTTTTGAGCCTCTACTTGGGCAACTAGTGGTCCCAAGTATGTATTAGCTCATAAGAACTTTGAGGAATATTTAACAAATAAATACCATCATCTCGAGCATACCAAAGACAAGATCTAAAATTGCAACGAGAAGATAACCACTCGCCTTGCTCTCTCCAGAACACTTCAAAGTTGGCGTGTAGGCTTGTCGGGGTGCTCAAGGTACACCAAAAAAGTGTAGTAGAAGACATATTCTCCTTAAATTGCCACTGATACGTTTGGCCATTTTCTATGTTATGGTCGCCCAAATCATCATCTTCTGATTTGCAGTGAGCTGACAATACTTGATTTGAACCGAGCTGGTTTACAATCCCCACCGTCCATTCACTTAATGGTCGTTGATATTTTGAATTCTCTAAAGCTGAGCATGACATTCCTGCCAAAGTTAAAACCAAAACAATGAATGAAATCATAATTTTGTTTATCGAAAATTTCATTCTCTCTAAGAGAATTTTCCCTTTGTTCACTCAAATTTCTCTTTCGTTATATGATTTGTTGATGAATTTGAGATGTAATATATAGTTGAATGCTTATGATGGCCGTTATTAAAAATGTGATTTCATTGGTCATAATACTCTTATTATTCTACTACTTTGGCAAAGTAATAATTTCCAACGCTCGTATTCATTGATTAACGTAACATTTTGGTTTTCTTTTTTATTTATTTTCCTTTTTAGTACAAAAAGGAGATTGTGAGACTTGAACTATTGATCATGCCAAATATATTGATCATATTTTCAGGATCAAAATCGTGACGAACAAAGTGATGTTGGTATTGAACTAGATTAACACTAAATAATCAAATCACTGCACTATCAACTTTTTGTTGTATTAATTCTATACTTTAGAATCACTTACGCACTCAAATAATATCATTCTCTCATGACAATAAGATACATTTCACTGATTACTTTTTTTTTAGTTGAAAAAAGATACATATTTAATTTGAGTATTGATATATTGGGAGGAGATGTTGCAAGAACATTATTTAAAAATTTTGGTGATTAAAGAAAATATATATGTTTATTTTATATTAAATGTTTATTGTAATCATTACATATAATATGTACCCAAATAAGTTTAATAAAATTTATTTTATATTATATGTTTCAATTGAAAAAATGTTTAGTCATTAAAAATTAGGGAAATTTTTATGTATAGCAAACAAACAAATAAAATTTATATATAGCAAAATTCTAAAATTATTTTTTGTATAGTTGAAAAATAGATTGTCTATCTAAAATTATCAAAATGCTCTCACTTTAATCAATTTTAGCAAAACTGAATTCTTTTGAAAAATGAATGAAAATTTGTCCGATAGAAATATGTATTTTTTAATTTATAATTAAAAAAAATGAATGAAAAGTTGACATGTATAATAATTTATTTAAAGTGCAAATACTTCTTTATTGAAATCTTTGGAGTTTGGCGATACAAGAAAAAAAAAAGTTTTTTTTTTGTTTGTATTCATTATAATTATAATAACTTCTTCAAATTGTGACCATTGTAAATTTCTTATACAAATTTCAAATTTTGACAGTGATTGAATTACATGAAAGAAATAAATTTAAATTATTTACGTTGCAAATTTAAATTAGTACATTAATAAAATTAAAATAGTATTTTTGTCATTATTTCTTAAAATGTCTGATTTATAAATTCAATTTCCAAAATTTGATAATTATTGAATTAATAATAAATGCAGAGTTATTATTTTATTAAACTTCTAGTCAAACAGTACAGTCAAATTAAACTTTTTTTTTTCTCAGTTCTTTTAATTTTCATCTCTATAAATTATTTTTCAAATTATGAATTTTATTCCACTTTACTGATTTTATTTTACTCTTACAATTTACATATTTATTTATTTTGATATTTATAATTAAATTTCTATTTTTAATACACTAACTTTTGTTTTCTAAATTCTAAATCAAGATGAAGATTAATTGTAAAGGAAAATAAAGTTACAAATTATATAAATTTGATATGTTAGGAGGAGTCGCAAAAAAGTTGAGAAGAAGATGTGGTTGATTTTTTGTACGTCTCTTACATTTTTTGAGTTGTTCTGCCGGATCGGTCAAGATCTTTGGTCTCTACCCGGACCCGATGAAAAAAATAGGATCACTTCTTATGGACTCGTTGAGAATGATTCTGATCTAGTTCATGGTCTATTAAAAAGATTCGTAATCGCATCGATATTCAAGTCAATCATGTTTCTCTGGCCAAAACACCTCCATTGTCACATGTTTATTTGACGATTTTCAGATTTTACGAATACCAGCCCAGACATTTCGGGCTTGTTAAGCCCATTGATTAAGAAGTTTGGACTTCTTTACTGTATTCAACTTTTCGTTTGGGCCGAAGATTGAAGCCCATGTAATGAAACAATTCAAGATCTTTAATAGCAAATATTTTTTAACTCTAAATTATATATATATATATATAGTTTTTTTTTTTTGTTTGTAGCACACAGAGATTTGAAATCAAACGGTAAGAATATAAATGAATTAAATAAAAAACCCCATACGGCGCCCTAAAAGGGAAACATAGCTTCGTAGTATGCGGTAGCGGTAGAGTTGTTCAAAACAACCGATCGATCAATTTGGACTACTCAATTCGAATTTTGAGGTTTGATTGGATCATGGTTTTCTAATTTATAGAATCAACCTTTTGTTCGGGTTGAATTTAATTGAGTTATAATTTTTTAACTTTTGTTGATTTCAGAGTTGACCAATTTTTCTTATTTAATCTAACGCAACCAGAACTAATATATATATAACTCAATTAATAAGATAGATTTCTTTAATATATTGATAAATAAAATACACTAAACCTAAAAAAATATATTAATAAAATAGATAATCTAATTTCAAAAATAATATTTACGACAGAATAACCCAACCAAAAATATAAAGTTTAATTGCTCTAATAAATTAAATGGGTTGGATATGTGACTTAAAAATCCTCTAATCCAACTTAACCTTCCTAGTTCATTGAATTGGTGGCGTTGCACTGAGCCACGTCATTATCCAGATGTCTCTAATTTACCATCAGCTTTCTTACACGTGCACGGATACTACTGGTTAGTTTAACACGTGGCTTCGTTGTCAGATAATATTGTTTTTATGAAATTTCTTTTATATATATAATTTTTTTTTGTAATTAAGGACTATTTTTTCCTCCGGGTACTATTTTTTTTTCTTTTCTTTTTTAATTCATTACAATTCAAACCTAATTTTAAAAAGATTATATTTTTTATAACAACGGTTATTTATTATCTTAGATTAATTTTTTTTTTTCTAATGCATGACATTTATTAATTATATTCAATTAAATTATTTCTCGTAACTAATTAATATGTTTTGTTTAGTACAAATTGGAGAGAAGAACCACAATTGCTACGTAAAAAAATGAATATAAATTATTGATTCAGTGCATATTAATATATCATTAGTGTCAGCTGAGTTATGATCACTTTGACACCAATAATTATCTTGTAATTTACCTTGTTGGAATTTCGTTCTCTTTTCTTCTATTCATATACGAGTAAAGGGTTTTGAAAAATAATACGAATAAGTTTTTTTTTTTTTAAATCAACTTTGTGGAACCAATAAATTATTTATTTGAAGTTAATATATATATTATGACCCTTCCATTTTTTTGTCTAATTGAGATTCTAGCCACCTAATGAATAAACTACATAGTTAACCATTAGCATAATTTATACTACACTCCAAATGGATAATTATAAATTTCAATAATGATTTATGAATTTATTTTTGATTTCAAACAAATAAAAAGTATTTCATACAGTAAAAATGATATCTTTACGTTTCATTTAATTGAACCGTATATCTATTTTTGAGTTAATGAATTTTGTTACTATATTAAAAAAAAAAAAAAATGTAAACATTCATCTCAAAACTAATTAATAATAAAAAAGTAGTCCATGTATTTTATAAATGCTCGATATACTTTTCATTTTTTCAATATGAGACAATAGTAAAATCTTTAACTATGAATAAGTATTAGATAAAAAAAAAAAAAAAATTAAACTTATAAAATGTTCTCACTTTGTAATGTATAATTAGGCAACTAGAAATTAACAGAATTTATACCTTTGATTAGAGATAACAATTATTCTTCTTTTTTTTTTTCTTTTTTTTTTTTAATATCATCCAATTCCATATAATATTTTCGCTCTATGCCTTTACTTCCAACAGTTGGATAGGTTGATTTTTCAGAACTTAAGTAAAATATTAAATACAACATAAAAACAATATTCAATTTTAACAAAAAAAAAAAAGAAAAAAAGAAAAAAATTCAGAATCTCCACCCAATCTGTAGACATGCATTCCTTGAAATTAATATATCTAATTGATAACCCACTAAACTAATTTAATTATTCAAAACAAAATGACCATTCAAAATAATCACAACCCTTTCCCCCCTCTGTTACACATTTAATCAATTAATTATTAAATACTGAATTCGGGGGGTTCAAGTTTCGAGGAATCCGGTCATTCTGAGGATCGAATTTCGGACTTGGCTTAAATCTCTTCCTTTAAGCGTCCTGCCGTTGCCGGTGCAGACGGAGAACGCCATTTTCCCGGCCACGCGCCGCCCGACGATCACGTGCGGCGGGACCATGTCGTCATCACTGTCCCATTCCACGTCATCCATGTCGGTCGCGGCGTAACGGTAAACTGTTTCTGGGATCTTGACGGGCCGGAGAGTCGACGCGGCGAAATGTTTGTTGTTGTTTTCGTCGTCGCCGTCGTTGTTGTTTTGGGAGTTTCGATAAGATGATACGAGAAAATGATGGCGGCGGCGGCGGTGGTGGTGATCGGAGAAGATGACGTCGGTTTCGTGGAATTCTTCAGCCATGTGGGAAATTTTGGAAGAAATTAATGGGATCGTTGTGTGAATGGAGGGGAATTGAGAAATGGAACGGGGTTTTATAGGAAAATGGTGGGGAAAAATAAAAATTAATTAAAAAAAAAAAAACTTAAATGGTGGAGTTTTTTTAATTTTTTTTTCTTCAAGAAAATGTGTTTTTGAAATGGCGTCACTGGAAAGGAAAAGATTATGACATCATGTTTTTATGGTTCTTGTCCCCAAATCTCTCTCCCATCTCTAAACTTTATTTTATTTTATTTTATTAACCCCCTAAACTCCATTTTATTTTGAATTAAAATACTATTTTCATTTTAAAAAAAACAAAAAATTCATTATTTTGGTGCTGTCAAGTATTTAATTTTGAACTTAAAAAAAATATTTTGATTTTTTTTTTAATAAAAATATTAACTTATGTTATAAGTTCAAAATTACTATTTATCTAAATTATTTCAATAATGTTAACCATTTTAATTCAAACAAGATAAAATGTTAGTATATTTTGAGGATGGCTTTTGAGGGTGTGTTCGTCACCCAATTTCAATACGGG
>JBBMEG010000024.1:1336414-1358889 GCA_037832605.1 Cyclanthera cordifolia
ACAAATGGAAAGTTGTTATTATCCTTTTAAACCATAATTTCCTAATTTCTTTTTCACGTGAGACAATGGATTGAATTTTCAAAAACAAACCCTAATAACTACTCAACACATAAACCATTACTCTTTATTTCCGAACCCTCTATCTAAATACAGCCATACAATTTATAAAACCATTCTGAATTTAGTTTGAAAAAAAGGTAATCTTTTGTCATCCTCTTTTGATCAATACATATGTTTCTTTTTCAAAAAAAAAATTTAGTTTGAAAAAAAATGTTAAACTTGAAAGCAGTCTTTCTCATTTGAAATATTTGTGTGTGTAGTTGTGTCAATCACTACTCTCCAACTTACAACATTGTTCTTGTATCTGACAATATACTCTATATAGACTTTTTAAGTATACTCTTTTTCTTTTACAAATATTTTGGATGGGGGATTAGTTCTTGAATTAATATTCAAACCTTTAACTTCAAGGTCTAAGAGTTATATTTATTTTCACAACTTTCTCCTCATATGATCACCACATGCAACTCTAATAAAATCATTTATCTTTTCTAGTTAGAGTATGGTTTAAAAACAAAACAATTGTTTCAAGATCTCATTTATCATTTTTGCAAAGATATACTACGTATTTGTTTTAAAAAAAAGGAGCAGGTCCAAAAAAAAAAAAGAAGAAGAAATTAACAACAAAGTTTTAGGTTAATAAACTAATTAATGTAGAATGAGAATGAGAATAGTTCTCGATGTTTGAGTCTTAGAAAATTCTTCTCCCATATTAATGTTTCTCAAAATCACATATATATATTTTTCTCCCCATTACCATTAATCATCTCTTAACAACTTTTTAGGATGTTTTGAAGAAGGGAAACGAGAATGATAACAAGGGAAATGAGAATTAGGGAGAGAATATGATGAAATGATTATGAGAAAAATTATTATTAGTGTTTGAGGTTAAGAAAACGATTACTTGTGATTGGAGTGAAAAGAATGATGAAGAAAAAAAATAAAATAATAAGTGTAGCGTTAGTAAAAAATAGTTATGAGAAAAATAAAAAATTATTATTAAAAGATTAAAAAGTTATTAGGATGACAAGGTGATTTTGAAAAACACGATTACGGAGAGAATGCCTTTTGATAATCTAAAAAAAGAGAATCATTCTTATTCTCATTTTTCTCATCCTTGACCTAAACAAAATCCCTGAGATGGATTATCAAGAGCAAATTTTATAGACTGACACTTTAACTATATCAGATCTGATAGAAATTATGTAATGTATCTGTACAAAAGAAAATCCTTGGACTTTGTCTCCATTAACTTGATATACTCTTTTCAGTTTTTTTTTTTAAACTTATTTTAAAGATACTTAATTGAAGGTGTAAAAGGTAGGTAGAAATGTACTAACCTAATACATAAATCATTAGTTTAATTAACCCCTAATCCTTTCTCCACGTTTTAGTTGACCTATTGCTCATTTATACCCCCAACAATATTTTGCACAAACATTTCTCTTTTAACTCAATTGTCTGATTTATTACCGAAAGGTTGGTGGCGTGGTGGTTTCATTGTTTGGTGGTAATCTAATTCAACACCAGCATTACGAGTTCAATCCTGGAAATTGGGGTTTGACTCTCAATTTTTTTTAAAGCAGTTGTGCCCTCTATGTAGGGTTTATAGTTCCTCTCTCACAATTTGTACTAAAACAAAATTGATGTATGATCAAGTTTGCTTCATCATAAGTCAACACCTTTGATGAAATTAAAATATATTATACCTGAGTGTTAGCTTCAGATGTAGATCCAGTGTTGGTGGAATCTGAGGTTGCCTTCTTATATCTCTCAATTGTTCCCTTCACACTGTTATTAATCAAAGTGTAATAATCCAAATTAACATTAATTCAAGTTTATTAAACCTCTGCTAATTAATCATACACATTGATTCCAAAGATTTGGTTTTGATTCTTTAAAAGGGACAGTGTCACATTAATCCAACTCTCTCAGTTAACTGAATCCTTTACGAAAACCCCAACAGAAAGCAAAATGAATGATAGAAATCACTTCAAATGGTCCGTTGCTTTTCAACGGATGTGACTGAATGTTCCTAAGATTAAAAAAAAAAAAGTAACCATATTTAAATATCATTTTTTTATATTCATGATTTCATTTACCGATGTACTGATACCTTAATTTCGTCGAGCTGGTGATTGGTTGTCTGAAAACATCCTAGGAGAGATCTCACAATATGATTGGCTTAATCCAATCAAAGGATGAGAATTTGCCAACTGTCATACATATAATTGTATAGTGGATAATTAGCTTAACTGCATCCTCTTATCCACCTCGATACAACACAAAAACCAAAACTTTTTCGTATAAAATACATCATAGCCGTCCATTTCCATCAGTAGCTGTCTTGTTAGGATTAAATCTCAAGGTAATCTCTCTCTCTATCTCTAAAAATACCCTTCTTCTTTTTTCTTTATTTTTTTGTATAAATGCTTTTTAAAAGTGGTAAAATGAAGAAGCGCCTGTTGAATTACTTCTTGCATTGGATCACCATTCTTTGTTTGACTCTTTTGGTTTAAGACTTCAAGAGAAAGGGAAAGAGAAATAGATATGAATTTTGGGTAATGGGAATGAGAGAGATCTATAGAAAATAAAAATGAATTGAAGAAATTAAAAGTAAAATGGGAAGCCATTTGAGAAATTGTGACAGAAACCCTTTTGTTAGTCAGAGGGTGAAAACTGAAAAATCTTGAGTGACGTGACCAAAGATTCTTGAAGCCCTAGACCAAAAATCACAGCCAAAACCCTAAAACCAGACACCCCATTTCCCAAACAATGGAGACAAATATGAAACTTGAGTAAAGTTTCTGACTTGCTATTGGTTTGGTTACTTTGTGGTAGAAAAAGCTACACTTTTTTATTATTATTATTTTTTCTCCTTTTTCTCCTTTCTCCCCAAGTTTAATAGAAGATTACCCTTAATAATCCTGACAAAGATTCATTGATCAATTGATATTTGAAGAAATGAAAAGAATTTTTTACTTCAGGGTTGGAATGGGAAACCAAATAGGTAGTTCAATCTTGACTTAGAGGTGATTGGGAAGAAAAGGGAGTTTTTAGAATGTTTCAAGGAAAACCCACAAGTTTTTTTTTTTTTTTTTTTTTTTTTTTTTTTCCTTTCTTTGGTTTGAAACCCTAATAAGATAATTTCCATATGGTCTTTTGACAAAGTTTTGAAACTGTACTTTCTCTTTCTTTTATCTCCAACTGACGTTTTCTATTAAGGAAATGTCAAGGAGATGAAGAGGGGATTGGACTAATGAGATGACAATAGAAAAAGAGAGAAAGGAAACAACCAATGAAAGTAAAAAGGAAAGGAAAAACAGAACCCTTAAACAATGGAGGGGAAGGTAAAGAGCTGATCTCACACACAACCATAAGTTTACCAAAACCCCTTCAACTTTTTTCAACCCCTTCCATGAAACCATTCCATTATATGCCCTATCTTTCCATCTGTTATACCAGATCTATGTATACACAACACCAAAAACCATCAAATTCATCTATTATAGCAAAAAAAACAAAGCAAATCCCCACAAACTCATACAAGTTAAAAACAACCCAGAAAGGAAGTCAAAGGAAAAAAAAAAATTTGGTAAGTTTTGTTTTCTCATACATCTTCCAAAAAAATAACCATATTCTTAACAAACCCAGATCCTCAAATTCCTCGCACTTCAATTAGTAAGAACATTGAAGAACAAAAAAAAAACAACAAAAAACAATCAGAGAAAGAAAGAATCAATATACCTGTTGTTAGCATACTCATAGAGACGGCCACGAGTTGAGAAAACAATAAGAGCAACTTCAGCATCACAAAGAACTGATAACTCATAAGCCTTTTTGAGCAGTCCATTTCTTCTTTTACAGAAAGTAACTTGACGATTTGTTGTATTTTCGATCCTCTTAATCTCAATCTTTCCTCTTCCCATCTTCCTCTGAGGTGAATCAGACATCATCCTAAACCCATATCCAAACAGATCAGTCATCAATCAAAACCCAAATCTTCATTTTTCTTTTCCCTCCCTTCCTCTCTTGATCTCAAGAGAGGTGGAAGAAAAGAGAACAAATGTTATGAGATATTGCAACAAAATTTGCTCTTTCAATATCATTTTTCTGGATTTAGAGGCAGCAAAATCAGAAGCTGAATCTAAGCTTTTGTTGTATGAAACAGAGATTTGGAGCTACTAAAATGCTGTATGTTCATGTATTGAGATTTTTGTTCTAGTATTTTGATCACTTACCTGTTGAGGAAAAGAGCTGGCTGAAGAGGGAACTTTTAAGACAGAACAAAAAGAAGGGTTGTTTGGTTTGTTTATGAAAATTTCTCTCTACACAAACAGCTTTGTATTCTGAAAGATTAGGGGGAAAGAGAGAAGAGGGAAATGGAAGTAAGGTAGGCTAAAGAAGGAGGTGTGTGTATTTATAAAGTAAAGAAAATGACCCTTTATCCTTCTCTATACAGAGAGTTATTTTCCAAAGCATTCAAACTAATATAAACTTAATCCAATTCAACTTTTCATCATTGAGTTGATGTATTTATTCTTTTTAAAATTCTCATTTTTTGAAGGGTAAAGTAAAGTGAGTGTATTGTAATTTGGTGATGAAGCAAAAAAGAGAATATTAAATTTTTTTTTTTTAAATGTAATCATCCATTATGTCCAAACATCTTTCCTTTTCCTCTAATCATTCTTGTGAGTGGTGAGTTATAAGGTTTGGGCATTACTATGGCATCTCAATTTCATTAGCTCTTTCTAGAGAGAGATGAGAAAAGATGGAGAGAGAGAGAGAAGAAAAGGACTTGTGAAGTGATTATTTAATGGGGGTAGACAGTGATATGTTTGGGAATAAGTTGCATTATTGGGCTTGAGGTTAAAAATCTTTACACATATTAGAGAATAAAAGGACCATATAACAAAACCAAATATAATGACATATAGCTGTTATATGAAAAAAACATTCTTTAATCTTCCTCCTCTCAAACCAATACAATTTCCTCTTAACCTCATTTGAGTTCATAGATCTTAGCATTGGTACTCATTGAAATTCAAATATATAGTGTGTGATACATGGCTAAAAATGTTTCTTAATTAGTATCTGGTTTATAAGTAATATTGGAATAAACTAAGAGGATAGAAACTTGTGAACATATATAAACACATTCTATATGTTCTTGAAGGCATTTCAATATAGGAGAATGGATTAAGTGGTTTGAACGTTCTGTTTGAATGAATGATTGCACGAAAACTATGTTAGGCGATGATTGTTTGAAGGAGGGAGTTGTTGAAGAAATGTGTTTGGATAATGGACTATGAATGAGTGGTTGCACAAAAATCGATAAGAGATGGTAGAAAAAATTAGTTCGTACTTGGAGGAGATTTAAATAAAAGGTTGGAATGAGAGATTGAATCAATGTGGGGTTAGAAAGTTTGTTATGCTATAAACAAACACGAGGTAAATTAAATTTTACCCCATGTTCATTTCTCTCATTTGGCACTTGTGGGTGTTTGAGGCAAGGAAATAAATGAGATTGAATATGAAAGACAATTTCCCTACCTATGTTAATTAGCTCATCAAAAATCATTTGATATCGTAATAATCGATATTCATCTTCTTCATGATCAGTATTGATTTTTCCATAATCGCTATCCACTTTCAAAATTGGTTTTCATTCTTTCATACCTACTATTTTGTTCCTCTCCTAATAATTCTATAAACCTCAAATACATGTAGCTGTGTTTTTCTATAATCAATTTATATCTATACCAAACATACACATAGTGACTCAATCCATAAAAAAAAAAGGAAAAGGATACGAGGAATATATTAAAGTATGCAAGAAGCGTATAAAAAAAAGTCAAAGATACACGATAGCTTGTCAATTTACAGAAATATATAGTAGCAATGTCAAGATTGATAAATAAAAAATTAGATTTAGATGTAAAAGCGGCAAAGTCGATGAGGAATATCTTCCCAAAGCATCGATGGGAATTTGATGTATCCAATAATTATCCTTAAAATCACGGGCATTCTCTCTTTCCAAATGCACCACAACATAGCTCCAATCATTCTATTGTACTCCAAACATACAGGTAGTAGTAACTCATTTCCGTTAACCTTCATCCGAAACATAGATAATCATAATTCATTCATTTATTCTGATTATTTCGTAATATTTGTTATATTCCCAAAACACCCTTTTAATGTATGTGGTTGGTGTATGATGGAAATCAAAGGCAAGAGAAATGGAAGTTTTAAGTACACTTTTGAGGTGGTTGTACTTTGATAAAGGTAAAACCAAGAAAAGAAAAAGAGAGTGACATAAGAGATATGAAGAAACTAACACCCACAAATCCATTTTAACTTTGCTGTGGCAAATAATAGAAGCATCCTCAGATACATCCATATGCATTATTCCTTAACTAAATGCCAACACTCCCTCTTATTTATTATTTATTTATTTTCCCTTTCTCTTATATATTACCAAACTTAAATTTGTGAAATTTCATTTTATGGTATGCTCTGATTTTTTATGATGATTGGACTCGACAAAAAGGATTTAATATATAATGTATGATTTAATATGTCATTCAATGGTAAAGACGACAAGTCGTTTGATTGATGGAGTTTTTTTATTGCTAATATTGTTCAACTAAAAGAATTAGAGGATTATAAAAAAGGATATATGTTTTCATGTAACCATTTAATCATAATTAAACCTTCATCCCCATATTCACCAATCTCTCACCAAATCTTTTTCATATTTCACAATTTCTGGTTCTGTAACATTCATATCATATTAGAATAATTGGGGTGAAGATTTAAACCCGTGACCTCATGATTTTTATCTATGTGTATGTATGTATGTGTATAGATTATTTTTCAAAGAAACAAACATTTTCATTTTATTTTCTATTATTATTGATTTGTTCGAACACAGTTTATGCAGAATGAAAAAAGAAAAAGAAAAAGAAAAGAGGTTTTATAGTCTGTTGTAATGGGACCACAAAGAAAGCAGAGCACTTAATTTCTGAAAATAGGCCGAATTTGGAGGGCTTGAATGCAATAAAACCTAAACCCCATAAATGCCATATGCCATACCTATGTTTTTCAACTTCCCCTCTTCAATATTTCTAATCTCTGCTATCAAAACATCTTAATTTCTTCAGCTAACTCAACTTCAATTTGTTTCATTTTCTTCTCTTATGTATGATTATTATTGACAAATCCACAAATAACATGATCTCCCACCCTATGCTTATGACAAATAACTGTTTGAAGTGCTTTTTTGCATATAACTTCCTCGTGTTTGTTCTTTATATCTTCGGTAGTGAATTAGCTTACACACAACTTCACTATTCTCACAAAACAAAACGTCTGATTCTACAATAGATATATACCCGTCGAGAAAATTAATGTCCAAGTAGAAGACACTCACGGATTAAATCCATAAACTTAACCTCTCATCCCTTTCCATCGTTTGACCTGCAGAGTTGTCATCTCATTAATTACTAATTTACTCTTACTTTTTTTCCTGTCGTAGTCAAACATGTCTTTACAGAACTGATTAATTCATTTTGTGTATTGTAAATGAAGGGATGATATAGTTTAATATGTAGTGGTCTATCAATACCTACCAATATTCCACTACCAGACACCATATAGATCTCCCAAAAAAGAACATTTTTACTCAATAAGTTAGCACAAAGATATCAGTAATATAAATTCTATCTCATTGGGCTGCCTCAATCTCCAAGCTTTGTGAAAAATATGAAACCAACTTCTCACCACACTAGTTGCCAACTATGGCAATTGACATTCAACTAAATCAACTTGGGTTTCTTTTCTTCTTCATTGTATCTGCAACTTCAATGAAACTCCATTTATAGAAATTGAGTGTTAGGAAGGGATAAAGAAGAGTAAACAAAGCATTGAATTTTGACTTGAGTTAAAAGGAAAATTGAACCAAATTGCTGAGATGAAATTTAGATTGAGTTTCAATAGCTTTTCGGTAGCAGTTTTAGATAGAAAGCAACTCTGTTTCACTGGCATACTTTTTTTCGGTGACAGTAAGATTTGGTCATGTTTGACTACAGCGGAAGGGGAAGAAAAAGAAAGAAAGCGATGGCAACCCTTCAGATCAAACGATAAGAATGAATCTCTTCTCTTCCCTTTTCTTCCCACCACCCAGACATGCTTCAAAAAGAAACAAATTGAAACAACAAAAGTTGGAAGGTGGGGCGTTTGATTCAACCAACCAACTAGCCATGATCTTACGTTTCAAAGTAACATTGAAGATTCGGGTTCCACAATCCTCAATTTGCGAAAAAATTCAAAGAAGTATTAAATTAACAATGGTGTGTGACAATGACAATGTAGAAATACAACAGTCAGAAAGTTAATTTTTTTGTCAACCGGAATTATCATTAGCATCAAAGTTCTGAAATATCACTAGTAGAAATCGGAGAATACGGACAGATGTCGAAATCTTTCAAAAAAGATGACGGCCACATGATCACCGTCATCAATATCGGTGACATTGAAGACTGTTGATGATCTCATAATATCCCACATCGGTAAGATGATGAGTCATCCAAGCATATATAACATACGATGTGTTACTCCTCTCATTGATAATTGATTTTGAGATGGATGCCCATACTTTTTAAGTTGGTATCAGATCCCATTAAGCCCAAGGTCTCGGATTTTGGGGAAACGAAAAAAAATAAACGCCGATGTTGCCAAAGACATTGATGCTCACCTTATGGAATTGGATAATGATCCATTTTTTAAAGTTGAAGCTTCCGCTTAATTAGGCATTGCCTTGAATTGGTGCTATATATTGAATAATCATATTATTTTTGCTATTGTTATGCTATGTTGTCGTCAATATATATATATACACACATATATTCTGCAATTAAATAATGTTTTTATGTAAGGATATATTAAGTATGAGTGGAGAATTGTTGTGAAATATTGTCTATTGCTTCTAATAAAATGGAATGATTATAGTTTCTAAGAAATGCGTTTTTGGGTACATTAGAATGTTTTTCACTTTTGTGATGAATGTTAATAATATTGGCAGTTAGAAATGAGAAATAGAGAAATTTGAGTAATTGGCAGTTAAACTGACTAATCTTTTGTTTCACAAATTTTGAGAAGAAAAGTAATATTGATTGAACTTCATATTACAATGATACTGAAAAAGAGTACATAATATTACACTTCCCTGCCATCTATTAAACTTCTTGGTTTTATATATACATATAAAAAGTAAATTTTACAAGCTTGGTAAGCTTTCAAACAAGTCGTTTGGCTAACATTTATTTTTAGTTAAAAAGTCAACAGGAGTAGAGACATTGTAGAGAAGAAGAGGATAAGGGTGCCAACAGAAGGATAAAAACAGAAACTAACTTGAAGGAAGATTGTGTTCGGCAATTTTCTCCCAGGACTCTAGAGTTTCGTCCCCAGTGTCTGTTTTGTACAGTGCAAGTCGAGTGACTGGGAAGCTCAGGCCGGTAATCGCTTCATCGAGTTTGTTTGCTAATTCTTTTGCCTGCTTCTTTTTTTCATCTGATATGTTGGCATAGAGTAGACTCAAATGTGGCATGTACGCTGATACATAGATGAAGTTCATATTATCAGTTGAGAAGCATAGTGTTTTGTACAATTCTACTCCGCAAGAACATTTCAGAGGGCTTGAACCATTTTCAAACTCAAAACTCTAAAATTAAAGAAAGTTGCAATACAGCAACCAGTTTAATAAAATTCAAGTAAAAATAAAACAAAACAAAAACAGCAAAAGATGAACCGACTGAAAGACAAAACGCTTGCATAGTTGTATTTACTTTTCATATACCATGTCGTTTACATCATTGTTCGATTGTAAAGAAGAAATACTTTTATTTTTCATTCTTATAGCTCAACTACATGGATCGTTTACACTTTCCCTTTTGCACAGATTTTCCATCTGTATCACCATCAAAATTGACAATGCCAACAATTTTACCAAATCCTAAGAGCTTTCTAACACCAAATATGTAAAATCCAAATGTTTGTACTGTAATCTTAGTCAATAAATACACAAGGTACCTCAGATATATCAAACTTTAAGCCTGGTTGAAGCAGGTAACATAAACAAACTAAAGCCTGCTGACTACATTGTTATGAGATCGAAACATCAATTAAGATAAAATAGAGGAAAAGTGAAAAAACAAATACACACAGATTTGCGTGATTCACTGATAATAGATGAAGAACAATTTTATTAAGAAGAATGTCAAACAAAGAGGGACTAGTATTTTATAAGAATTTAGATAGTATAAAACGCTTTTGCAATCAACGGCTCAACTACAAAAAAACCCAAATACTAGTAAGTAATAGCAGACATCATATTTCAAGGCATATCTGGAATCAGAAAAATTAAGAGATGATGGTTCAATTCATGTTGTCCAAATTAATTTTCTATGTTTTTTTCGTAAGTTTGACCCCAAACATTGAGTTCGTCGATTTGAATTTGATTGATGATTGAATAAGAACAAACTTACGGGAAGAGTTGTCGTAACCAAAATGTCGGCAGCAATGCGAACTAGTCTGCACCACCTGAAAAGAAAAGAAAAGAAAAAAAAAATGGAAAAAGAGAACAATCAAATCAAATCAAAGAGAGAAAAGGAGGAAAAGTAAAGAAAGATGAGAAGGAGGGAAGCACCTCGGGAGTAGGATGAAGCAGGAGATAAACACACTGGTAAAAGAAGGTTCCAGTAGATACACGATCGATGGTGGCTTGATAAGCGTTAAGCCCTTCGCAAGCCGATCGAATTTTGTCTAGGGCTTCATCTGGGGTGAGACGGATTGCCCCGACGACTGTGATATGAGGCTCGAATTGGGGGCCGCCGAACTCGGATCCGAGGCTGTTCATCAGAGACTTGATTCTGGTGGCGACATCTTCTGGAGGAAGAGCCCACACCGAATACACATTCTTCACCACTTCGGAGGATTCGATTGATGCAGATTCTGGGTTTGACATTGGAGCAGAGAAAGTGAAGAAGGTGGAGATACGGAAATGGAGTGATTAAGTTCCTATTTTGGATTCATAATGCGTTGACTAAATTGTTCACGAAGGCGATAACTTCATCCTATCCCACGCCAATGCTTAACGCTTCCGGCAATCTAAGGGTTTTTTTTTTCTTTGAATTAAGAATGGTGGCTGCCTAAATCAATTACTCACTTAGAATGATGAATGATTACAGTTGGTTAGGCTTCATAATTATTAGCTTTTTTGTTTTTAAAGTATTACTATTTAAAACCCACAAATTCTATCATTTTGATGTGTTTTTAAAAATAAAACTAAAATCAAAAAAAAAAAAAAAAAATCAAAATTCTTGTTTTGATTTTATGGAATATGGCTACAATTCATATGCTTAAAACAAAAATGAAATATTTATAGAGAATTTAGGTAAATATATACTTAAATTTCAAATATCAAAAACAAAAAACCAAATGTAAAAAAATAACTTTCAAATCTTAATTTTAATTTATAAAATTTAATTAAGATTCATATACTTAAATAGAATATGAAAAATACGTTGAAAATTAAGGTAAATGTACGCTTAAATTTTAAAACCCAAAAATTAAAAATTAAAATATGATTTGAACCATTTGATTTTTTTTTATTTTTTGTTTTTAAAATTTAAGTATATATTTATCTAAATTATCTATATATGTTTCGTCTTTCTTTAATGTAAGACTATATAAATCCAAACCAAATGGGGGAAGGCAAGGCCGCTGGTAATGGATTCATCCAGTAATTTGTTTGCTAATAATTGTTTTGCCTGCTTCTTTCTTTCATAGTTGACTTAAATGCGGCATGTAAGCTGATGATCATACGCACATGAACTTCATATTAATTATTACAGTTCCGCACTTCATTATTCAACAAAACTTGCAATTAATACACCAACCAATTTCATACAATAATATTATATCCAACTAAAAAAAACCAAACAATACGAAATATTTTGCAGAGATTTGCCATCTGTTTCACCAACTTGTTGAGATGTTCACATTGTGACACTTATCTCATATTAAAAAGATGAAGATTCTTAATTCATTTAAAGATAGAATGAACTACTTTCTCATAGTCAATTAACTTTCTACCGCCAAATGTTCGTTACCTAAGTCAATAAATATACATGCTAACTCAGATGTATCAAACTTCAAGCCTTTTTTTTTTTTTTTTTTGATTACCCGAGAATTAATAGCTTGATGATAATTAATAGCTTGACTTTAGGGGCTGTGTGGATGAGATTTTAAAGAGTAATTGTAGTAGGGGATTTTTGTTTTGAGTGTTTATGTAAAATTTAAGTTTTTAGAATCACTTTAAAAAAATCTTATACAAACGAGCTATTATTACAATTTCTTTTTTATAATCACTCAAAATAACTCTTCATTTCTAAAGACTCAAAATAAACACTCCACAATTTTACACACAAACACCCGCTTAATCCGCTTAATGTTATAATTTTTTATTGAAAGGTTTGATAAAGTGTTTGTATTAATAACTCTTAGTTTTTTTGTTGAGAATTGTAGACAATAGCTAGCTTGAACTTAAATTTTTTTTGGAGGGATTATAGAAAGAATTTGTTATAATTTAATAGTGCGTAGATTTTTGTCGAGGGATTCTTTTTATACTTGGATTTTCTGTAATATAATACTTTTTTATTGATATTTTAAATTACATTATTTATATTTATTGTGAAAATATTTTTTTATTTTTATTGAATGATATCACATTTTTATTTTTCTTTTCAATGTCATTTTTGTGGCAGTTTTAATTAATTAATTGATTAAATATTTGATGATATAAAATAGATCTATAATGTATATATAAATAGAATAATAAAAAAAAAAATTATATAATAGAAAAAAAAAAAAAAAAAAGAGTTAGAATTTTGAAAAGAAAATTAAAATTTAAAAATTTTGCAAAATTAACTAAAACTTTCAAAAAAAATAAAATAAAATAAAACGTTAAAGTTTTCGAATAAAAAAATTAAAAAAATGAAATGAAAGAGAGATTCAATAAAAATGAATTTTGGAAAAACAAAAATGAAATATTTGAAAAGTAGAAATAAAAAAGGAAAAAAAATTCAACAAACAAACACTTAAAAGAGTATCAGAAGCAGGAAGGCATGGAGATATATCAAAGAAATGGAAAGTGCCTATACTCATCTTTCACCCCCAAATACAATTTCTTAAATTAAAAACAAAAATGAGTGAAGAATAAATCAAATAAATTAAAAGAGACAAAATTAAAAATAAAGAAAATGAAGCACACCTCCGGAGAAGGATGAATAAGGGAGATAAACGCATTGGAAAAAGGAGGTTCCAGTTGCTATACGATCGACGGTGGCTTCGTAAGCCTTAAGCCCTTCCCAACCGGATCGGAATTTGTGGAGGGCTTCATCGTGGGTGACACAGATTAAACCAACCACCGTGATATGGGGCTCCACTTGGGGGCCGCCGAACTCGGATCTCAGGCTCGACATCACAGAGACTTGATTCTGGCGGCGACATCTTCCGGCGGAACAGCCGACACCGAATACGCTTCCTTCTCCACGTCCGAGGATTTGATACACACCCGGATTCTGGGTTTGCCATTGGACCACACAGAGTAAAAGGATGTGGAGATCGAAATGGAGTTTTAAATAGGGATCATTCCGGTTTGGTTTTTGTCTCATTTGTGCCAAACCAACCGAATCAAATATAACCGAAGGTTTTTTTTTAGTTTGATTTTTATTATACACGAAAGTAACATTTCGCATAAACTTCATAATCATAATATATTTCGATTTTTAAAATAACAAATTATAACTTTTCAACATGGAAATATTTTTCAACATGAAAATATTGTTGATGTTATGTTAAAGTATTGCAATTGAAGTTTTTTTTTTTTTTTTAATTATTATTCTTTGAAATTAATAGAGCATCATAGATTAAACATCATAAGCATATAACATAATATCTATTACTCCGATCTATTTCATCCATCCCCTAATTACAATTTTCCAAAACCCAAGAAAATCGAAATTAAACATACGCCCTTCTTCTTGTGACCTGACACCCAAACAACAGCCAAAACCCTACAAAACCAAGCTTCCGTCAAGGGAACGGCGGCGTCCTTAACTTCATATCCGTACGAACAATGTCAATGGCGAAACCCTTACCATCGTGTTGTTTCCAGTAATCAGCCTGCGGGTTGATCCACTCCGGCTCCTCTATCTCAACTCGAGATCCCTTTACTGCGTCCGTGGAAATGTTATAATAATCGTCCCTCTTCTGTAGCAGCTCCGCCTTCACCGCTCCCGCCGCCGTCGCTTGGGGCGACATCATCAGCGCCGGTGCTCCCACCGGCAGCTCGTCACCTGTATGTCGAATCCAAAACCAAATTAAAGCACACAATATAATATCTGAGATTGTTCGAATAATTTCAATTTTAATTAATGAATTGTGTGTATATATATGTACCTCTATCGAGCTGCCATGTACACCAGAATTTGCCGTAGGTTTTGGCGAGGTTTTCCAATTCTGGCTTTCCTACCATCTCTGGGATTCGTGGATGAACCATCAGCCCTGATTTTATCTGCGCCGTTTACATTTTAATTTGAGAAAGTTCGCAATTAGAAATATAGTCGCTTTCAAAAGAAAATACACGTATGGTTTTGACCAAGAACAGTAATAGTCTCTTAGATAAAGAAAACAAAAATGTAGTGTAGAATAGAAAACCTCGTATGCGTGGGAATGCCAAAGCTTTTGTTCATCAGGAGACAGAGTCTCAAATATTTGGTCGGACACAATATACTCCACCCCTGAAAAACATTACGAGGCAACATCAAAATTAAATAGTAACTAAGAGATCAGAAATTTCTAATTAATCTCATCTCCAAATGTTTATTTAATTGATGTGGTAATTAATTAGGTGAAAACCAATGAGATGGGCATCTGCGGTGTCGGAATCGTAAACGGCGCATTGGAGAAAGTCGTTGTTAAGGCGAGATGCGTAATGGTGCGTTTCGATTTGTCGAGTCAGGTCGTGGCCATACAGAGCAAAGGAGCAAGCGTGCTGGCTTATCTGCTTAACCGGCTTCAGCGACTGCAACAGCCCAGCGCCTTTGTCCAACATGTGCTGCCCCACTCCCATTTTCTCGCCCGGCGGCTGCGGCTGCGGCTCTGCGCCGCTCTCTCTTGTCGGAGCCAGTCGTTCATCGCTCGACGCCATTTTAAGTCACTTATTTTTTAAGAAGGGGTGAAATTATAAATATAAAGAGAGGAGCAGGAGAGAAAAATGAGCCACGTTTGCATTGTACGTGGCGGAGCCTGGTCATGTTTGGATGCCCAATTGTCCAAGCGGTGTGTATGTGCAATGTACGTGGCTAAAGATTATATATGACATTTTCACATATCAACATTTCAAATAATTTCGTTAGTTAATTCCAAACTCTATACCCAGATAATAATATAAAAAAAAAAAGTGGTTGTTAGGCTGAGCCTACCCAGCGGGTTTTGATTGGGCCCGAGAGATACCGGCCCGTTGTCCTTCCACCGTCAGGAACGGGAGGTCACGCTGCTCTGTGAAACCAGCCTCACGCAGTGTCCTCCGTCTCTATATCCAGGTGGACTACCGGCTTTCGCCCGAAGCCCAATGGCCAATCCTTACTTGGAACGGGCAGGCCGGATTAGAACTCTTGAGACTCAGCCAGCTGGATAAACCAAGCTTTCCTACCACTTTGATACCCTCATATGAGTTACAAGCCCACATTACCGAGCTCGGTGACAATATCAGATCAAATCCGTACTATAAAGAAAAAGCATAATAACATTTTCGTCGATGTGGGATTACTTCTAAGTGTTTGTTACTTATTGCATTTGATCTTTTAAATAAAGTTCAGAAGACCTATTATTAGATACAGTGAGAGAGGCGCAAAATTCAATTTGTTGTATTATTAATTGATCTAAAATACATAAAAAGTATACAAAAAGATGTTCATTAAATTAAAAAGTCCAACCATTTTCAAAAACTGTTTACACAGCCATAAAAACCTATTATACATTCCATTTAGTTTCTTCCTAGATTTTTCAGTACATTCAAGATATCTTGTTGAAACTTGATCTTGTTTTTAATCTTCTGATTTAAGAAACAAGCTTGTTACATAAACCGTTTGTTTATTTAGATTTGTGAGTGTCCAAAAGAAATGAAAATGGTGTTCTGATCCTTCTTGTAGCTATCATTTTGCAGCAAAGCCTTTATCCTTCGACAAGAACAGCAAGTGTGAAGAATACAACAAGAACGTGGCTTTAATTAAATGATTGTGACAATAAACAGAAAAGGAAAAAATGGCTACAAACTAAACTAATAAGATGTACAATGTAGGAAGAGAGGAAAAAAGAACACATGAATTCTGTGCAAAAAATGCTCCATTTTTGTTTATAGCTTGTAAAGGGAAACCCGACGGCCGACCGATCAGTAGTTCAGTAACGAGTACTTGATACGCAATACTATCCTTCCCTTGTCGACTCCAAGCTTAGCCCCTGTAACCAACCAATGACCTGGAATATCCTGAGGTCCCTTGGACATTTCTGTCAAATCTACAATTTTTGCAAGTTTTCCAGCATTGCCTGAACTTTCTTCCTTTTTATCTACCGCAGTTCTCGTTTTGGAAGATGATGAGGCACCATCAGACTTTAATGGAGTAGCAGGGATGGAGGGGCTGTGATCCCAGACTGATCGTCGAATCGTGCAGCCCGGTACCTTTGAGAAGAGAAGCTTCAGATATAGTACATTCTTGGCACCGAAGTTCCAAACACCGAGTTGCGCCCCAGTCACGATGTGAACACCAGATAAGTCTCCAATGTTCGCTTCTGTATACTCTATCGGCGCCGTGCTTACATGAGAGAAGTTCTTCCACTTGATCGGTTCAAACCACCTGCTGTCTTGCTCCTCGGGACCATGCCATTTTGGGGCACCTATGGCAACATGCGGGTCCCAATGGGGTTGGAGAATCTTTGGCAATGAAACCAAATGTTGCAGATGGATAGCCAGTCGGTTCTGCTTGCAGCCTTCAAGGTTAAGCCTGAGACCAGTTACTGGTTTTCGACCAACTGTAATCTGCAATAACACAAGATGATTTATAAGAGTGTGAAATACAGTTTTTTTTTTTATCTCGGAAATTAGAGCTTTTCCCCACTACATATCTGGGGTATCCGTGCCTGTCCAAGGTCAGGACCAGATAGACGACAATAGATTTTGTGAATCTTACACTGTAGATTACTAACCAGAAACCTTCAGGGACAAGTGAAATAGAGTTTTTTAATTTAGCTTTTGCCAAAGAAGACTTGTTTCTATTAGAAGATGTTTGTGTGTAAAATTGTGGAGTGATTAGAAATGAGGAGTTATTTTGAGTGGTTATGAAAGAGAAATTATAGTGATAGCTTTTTTGGACAAGGTTTTTATATAGTGATTATAAAAGTTCATTTTTAATAGCTCCATAACTTCAAACAAACAGTTCCTTAGTGTCGAAGCACAAAAATTAATGCAAAAAGTAGTACATTTACAACCGTCTTCAAGATGTCTTCAAGACGGTATAGAAGGAAGCGTCTTCCACAACCATATGTGGAACACTATCAGTAAACTTTTGGCTTTCCTACACCACTCTCTATTACCATTGAAGCACCTTAAACTTGGTGCAAAATTTTCATACATCAACTTCATCAGCAGAACCACGAGATTTAGAAACAAGGTCAAACTCATTTTTAAGCCAGTAGAAGTAATGAGATGGAGAATACCTGATCCGGGCTAATATAAAGCTTCGGACCCATCAAGCTGAACTGAAGAGATGAACACAGCGGCTCTTTTCTTTGGAGGTTAGTTTGTTCAGGAGCCCATGCTCTACCAACTTGAAAATCCAAAAAATATTGCAGATCCTCAATGGGGGGCTTATCTGTGAGAATAACAGAGGCTCAGCAATTTAACTAAAATTATAGAAAGAAAACTAATATCTTCATTTTAGGCAACATTAAATAATGCGTATGAGATACGCTTTGACGCTTCTGTAGCACCTAAACATAGTTCGGAACTTCTAAGTTCATCAAGTTCAGAAGCTAGTTAAAAAATACTGCACAACTTATAGCAATTTAATGCACATTAAAATTCATTTTTAAATTTGATTACAAGAATGCAATGCCTTATGGTTCAATTTCTGAGCAGGATAAGTCATCCACCAAACAAGATAGAAAAGATATAAATCAGTTGGCCTTCTTTATGTGCTAAGACCAATAGAAGGTCCACAAGAGGTGGCCTTATTGGTAGATGTTTGGGATTTTGAAGGTATGCTCCCTTGGATATCCGATGTTTGAAACCCACAAATGAGGTTAATTGTAAAATCTCATATTCCCTAGGACGGGTGCAGGTGCCCCAAGGTAGTGGAGTAAAGCTCTGATTATCGATTACTAAAAAAACCTTTTAGAAGTGTACTCACATTCCAAATATAGATCAATAGCACGGGCTAAATGCTTTAGGCCAGGCACTCCTTCGAGCATGGAGACAATGGGGGTAAATGTCATGTTGATCACATCTGGGGCTGACTTTACAGTCTCTGCCCACTTGGCATGACTCTGAACAAGATCATCACCACCTCTTCTCCTAAAAATTACAGTAACATCCTGCAAGAAACCGAAAATCGAGTATTTACTTTTTCAGACTAAAGTTAATAGAAGCATAGCATCCCATATGCTAACTAAAGTGAGTAAAAATGATAAACAAATTACAATTACAACTCCTTGAGACAATCGTATACAATGAACTTAGACAGTGAACTAGCTTTAGAAAAATGAATGCGTTCTACTAACCTTATCCTTGTAACTCAAGGGACCAACAGTTGACTGACCTTTTGAGTCAAGAAATCGCTGCTCCCCGACCTCTTTCACGTAGTTATCAATCTCAGACTCTGACAGGGGAGATGACTGGTGTTGCCTGATATATACCACATCTCTTCCACCAATAGTTGCTGATGTAATGATATGCGTACCAAAATTTTCAATAAAGCTGATGAAGGAAAAGGAGTTATGGTTATAAATTATTATCAAGTCAAGAAACTTGCGAGCGCATATGCAGCACAAGAATCAAGTTGCCTTATTCTCATCCTAGCCTCTAAAACTTATATGGGTGCATTATTTGTCATTTGATGCACAATGTATTTGCCAAGACTATATGACAATTAATTGTCTTTGAATTTAAACCATCATGAGTTGGTTTAGTGGTCAAAAGGGTCTTTAAGAACTATGATAAAATAGATTCCGGTGGTCACCTATCCAAGAATTACTTTCTTAAGGATTTTCATGACTATCAAATGTAATAGGGACAGCAGGTTGTCCTGTGAAATTAGTCAAGGTACACGAAAACTGGTCAAGTGTTATGATACGATCCAATTAGTTAGTAAGTGGTTAGGATAGTTAGTTGGTTAATCACTTGGAATCCTATATATAAATGTAACCTACCCCTATTATTGAATACGACTTACATCTTTCAAGAATTGACTCAATTGATTGAGAGGGGCCTTGGGGTAGAGCTGTGATCTATCATGTTAAGACTTCGATAATCTTAACATACACAAGACAACATATCCTTAGTCTTTCGAGAGGGTTAAGACTCTCCAAATAGCCTTTCGAGAAGGTTATGTCTCTCCCACCAAAGTTTTCTTCAAGACAATGCTACAAATATTTTCCTCCCCACAAGGAACCCTAGCTTCTCTATTTAACCAAAACACTTGAGCCCTTATACATAAAGTACTAATATCCCAAAACTATCACTTTCTAGGGGTCTAACACCAGGATATTCACGAATGTACAAAAGAATGCGTTTAAAACAGAGAAGGGAAAAAGCATTACTACAACACACATATTGAATTATCTACCTATCAATATTAAAAAAACTTTTTAAAGGCCTTGGCCACAGACCATTAAGCTTCAGGGGCAGTGATTAAACATGATTTCAAAGCATGTATAAAGTCCTTAAAACCATATTCCACATGTGAGGCAGCCCTACTTGAGGTGAGGAGGGTATTAATGCACATCATTCATTTCAAGAAAGATACATTGTTCTCATGGTTCAAAATACAAAAACAGAAATGTAAGATTTATCTGAAGATAAAGGGATCTACTTCAAATTTAATTCCTCCCATGAAATGAACTTTGAGGAAAGTACATCCAACCACAGAAAAAAAAAAGAAAAGAAAAAAGTAAGCGTACCTAGCCAAGGACACGGGATCCCATGTGTGTGGCACAGAGCGCTTGACTTCTTCGTGCAAAACTAAGTTTGAGTTTTTTAATGCAACCTTAAAGAGAGGAATAAAATATCCAATCATAGCAAGTGATTTTGTAGCCGCAGCATCTACTTGCCAAGAACCACTGAAATTGAACATGGCATTAAAGCTTCCAAGTGGAATGGTTCCTGAAATGTCCGATTTCTGGTTGAAGTATTCGGCCATCTGAAATTCCAGGCATCAATGGAACATATTAAGCATTTAAACGTAAAAACGATACGTCCTCAACTTTTAATGAAGTTCCTAATCGACCTCATTGATGATATTAACAAACTAGTTAAAACCAAAACTAAGTGTGACGGCAAACCCAAAGGCGTCACTCAAACATAAATCAAGGACTTGTTAACTATTCAACTCAGTATCAACATCAAGTATGTAAAATGCACCAACATTAATCACATAGTTGCTTCTACTTAGGTTTAAACCCACAACTTCATTTCAAGCATGTCAGTCACCTGATTTATTCTCCTTTACTGTATTCGCCTGAAGTTGCAAACTTATAACTATTTCAAAAATAAGCTCCATAATGTAATGCAATAGTTCTAACCAAGTTTATGATTTAGTAAGCTCTATAAGGGCAGCCAAAAAGCTACACAATAGGAAATGCCACAGAAACTAATTACACAGAATAACAAAGCTGTGAGAATGAGTCACTGGGTTTATCTAAGAGCTTAGGTTCACATAAGAACACCAGAGATCAAACCACAACTGTAAGGATAGATAAAAAGAAGTACGACAATCATCCACACATTTTCAACATTTTCACATTGGTATAATATTGTCTACTTTAAGCATAATTCTTGTGATTTTACTTTTGGTTTTTGTTGGTTGGTATATTTAAATTTACTTAAACTCAACGTTTAAGTTTTTTTGGTTGATTGGCGATTAATGCTTCAACATGATATCAAGTCATGAGCTCAAGTTCATGCCAAAGCCGTTTTTATCCTCAAGTAAAATTGAATTCTACAGTAGGATAGTTCTCAAATTTCTAAACTCACAAGAGAAGGAGAAGGTTAATTGATATATTTAAATTGCTTCAATACTCCCACCCAAAAGAACTCAAGCCAATACTATATGATTTTCATCGCTTATATACTTACAATCTTTTCATATCTAACGGATTTGAGAAAACTTTGTTCTTATCTCAACAATATATATGAACAGGGAAGAAACAATGGCAATAGAGAACAAACACTACAAAAAAAAAAGTGTCTGAAACAGTAATGAACGATAGAGAAAATGAATCATCAAGCATTCAGGAAGAGAAAATATAAACAAGGGATGAAAAGGGTGGACCATAAGAAACCCAAAACAAGGAGCAATTGAAAAGAAAAGGTCCAAATTCACCTTGTGGAAGCTGCAAACGGGGACGTTTTCGGTTGCCCAGGAATCTGAAGAACACCGAACATCATCAGGCACATTGAGAAGCAAAACCCCATCAGAAAGAAGTAGATCCTTGCCATGGCTATGGCTATGGCCATCATCGAGCTGAACCAGCCTCGACCCAGATGAACCCTTGCAGTAAAGAAGGCGAATATCAGCAGTGACATCAAAGCCACGCCCTAGAGCTTGGATTGAATTCGCAAGTGTAGTGGTCAAAGCATCCATGTTTGAACAAGCTACGCTGCGAGGATCTATCATTAGTGAAGAAGATGAAAGAACAAAATTCAAGATTCTTAGTACTCCCTCCTCTCTTGGGAAAATCTCAGAAGTGAAAAAGAAGTTGGATTATGAATTGGGTTGGTTCATTTATGCAAAATTTTGTTCAGAGATTGTAAAGATTTTTTTTTTTTTTTTAATAAAATGGTAGTGGTGGGACAGGTTGGACTTTGTCATTGCTGATGTTAATGTGTGTTTCGGTGGTTGTTCTTTGTCCCAAAGTAGAGGCATATAAATTTGACTGTAATAATTTCAAAAACAAATAACGCGTTTTGGTGTTTTGTGCCAAATTGAATAAGGAGAATTCTGGGGTTGACTCTTCTCTCCCTCTCTGCAATTTGCTTTGGTTGAATACATCACGTGACATGATTTGTTTACTCTTTC
>JBBMEG010000024.1:1367315-1379750 GCA_037832605.1 Cyclanthera cordifolia
TTATTTTTTTTTTTTTCATGAAATATGATACCGTTCACATGGAATTTTGTTCAACTTTCTTTATGTGAACTAAAAAAAGAAAAAGAAAAAGAAAAAGAGAAAGAAAAAGCATAATTTTGACTTAGTATTTATTTATTTATTTATTTAGTGGAAGACTTGCTTTGATGGGGTTCGATCCCATGATCCATGGAGATATGTTTTGATCATATGGTTTTCATTCCAGAGTAATAAAATAAATAAAAATAATTCAAAATTGTGGCTGTGGTCTTCAATGGCAGGTAAAGACTTCTATTCCAACAGTACATTCATGTAGTCCTAATTAGAAAATTAGTTATTGCTTTGCTTGAAATTCATTTTCTACTTTTCCTTTTGAAGACAAAATTTTCCCCGCATTTAATGTATATATCAATTACATAAATAGAATTATGGATGTATTGGCCCCGGTAAGATATATTTCAATTATTATGAGGTTGTTTGGTAACGTTCTCGTCTACTATGTTAGAATTACATTATTTAGGGTGATTGATCTCAATGCAAACAATCTTATCAATTTAATTCATATATATTTAGTTGAACTATTGGATCGAGTTTACCATATTGCGTAACAAGCAAATAGACTTTTCGAAGTCGATCCCGCTCGAATAGGACACATTTAGTAGGCCAATTATATATATTATGCTGCAAGAAGATGGAAAAGGAGCCTAATTAGGCAGAAAGACACCAAACCTGCAGCTGGATTGAAGTTAAAAACAAGGTACATGTGGTTTCATGGTTGGAGATACAAACAATCTCATCCATGTTATGAGCAAATCAAAGAAGCTACCATGAGATTATATAATATGAGAGGAAAAATCTATGAATATCTAATTAAAATAAATAACTTCGAACTCTAGATAATATCAAAATGAAAATAATAATAATAATAAAATGGAACCAAATTGATTAACCTTCTTCTTAAAAAATTGATGACATTAATCTGTAATTTGAATTTTATTTTTATTATTTTATTTTTCACTTTCCTTTACCATGGAAACCTAAATTGCAACTGTTCGCAAGGGAAATTGATATTTGGAGTGTCCAGGAGCTCTCAATCGCTTACCTTCGTCGCTTCGAACATGCAGGTACGAACTGCAGATTCCACCTCTAATTTATTCTACATTGTGCTTCATTATTTCAATTTAATTAGGAAATCTTGCTACTCATCGCAATTTGTTTCTTTCTTTTCAATTTCCGCTGACTCAACCCTAAGGAGATGAGTTTAGAAACTTACTTTCTGATCCTCTACTTTTTACTAAACTATTTCATTTTGTTGATTGGAGGCTTTTCTCTGTTGTGATATTCCTAAATCCTGTAATTGTGGGTGATAATGAATTTAGTATTTTTCTTCGTGGGATTAGCTTTCCACCTAGCTCACGAAGGAAAAAATTTGTAATTGTACTCCTTTATTTAGTGCTTGTTTATTTTCAGTTTATATGTGGATTCGAACTATTTCGTTTTGGTGGAAATAAGCTCCGCACGAACTGAACAACCAAGAACTAGAACTATATAATGTGGAGAATCCTCAATTTCTGTATCTATTTTCCTATACTATTCAATTGGTTGGTGTCATGTGAGCTTGTTAAACCTCTTAATCTGTAATCCATTTTTGAAATTTGAGTTTTGATTTGGGATTTCTTTCATTACTTGAGATGGCTTTAGATGGGCACAACACCTTACGAGTTATTTTTAACGATCAAATGTAGTACGGTTAGATGGCTGTTCAGTAAGAATAGTTGAGATATACGTAAGCTTGTCTAGATACTTACGGTTATAGAAATATCTAATGGTTGTTTTTGAAATTCAATGCAGGCCAGTGATAGATTTAACATCAATTCCCAGCTTGAGCACCTTCAGGCTAAATATGTGGGAACTGGGCATGCTGACTTAAGTAGATTGTTAGTGTTCAATTCTTTTTTAGTCTTGATGTTATATTTCTGTACATATTTGTTTGATGTCTCAGTTCACATCTCCTGTGTGTACAGTGAATGGGCTGTAAACATTCAGCGTGATAGCTATGCATCTTATGTTGGACATTACCCCATTTTATCATACTTTGCTATAGCAGAAAATGAATCTATTGGGAGGGAACGCTACAACTTCATGCAGGTTGGTATATATATTTATTACTATTTGCATCTTTTTCCTAATGAATTTCCTCTTCTCGCTTTTATTTATTTTTTTTTTTTTCATAAGCTTTTCCTTGGTGTAAACACTTATTCTAGATGTGATGCGTCTTTGCTTCACTATGTATATATCCCCCTACATTTTTGTTTAGTTAATACTCTTTTGTGGTTTCCGCTTTTTTGTTCATTTCATACGTTTCTGTCTTTGGCTTTTCATCCAATCTATATCAAAAACAACCTTCACCGGAACGGTGATTAAGTAAATTGACTTTGCTTCTTCGTGTTGTAACCTAAATTACTCATGTATTTGCCTTTTAGTTTCAAAATGCTGGGTTATACTCATTTAGGAAGCACAGACACTTTGATGTTGACGACGTACCTGTATTAGACAAGTGTCGGACACCAATACTTTCGGACACTCTTCGGACACGTGTCAAACACTCAAAATTCCTTTACCTCCTTTATTATTATTTTTTAAAATGGGCACTTTCTAGACACACTATGGACACTTCATGGATACTCTTAGAACCCAAATATTTATATTGATATCAAATACTCAAGAAACAACAAGAGAACCAAGTTTTAATAGGTCTTTGGAACCTCCCATTCTCTAGAGAACACTTCTCTTGGGTCCTAAGGATTGTACTCAATATTTTGAATGTCTTTCTCACTCACCCATACCTTCTATTTATAATTGAAATCCTTAACAACTTTCTAACTAATTGCACATGTACTCCTAATTTATTCTTGATTCTTCCAAGGCCCCAAATCTATCACACACACAATGACTTGTTTGTTCAAATGGTCGGATGACACAACAATAGGGTACTCAGTGTTGGTGGAGGACGTGGACAACGACACCCATCAAAAATAGATCGACTAAAATGTAAAAGAGAAAGAAAGAGGGAATAGAATGAAGAGGAGGGAAATGTGGTAAAAACTCAAATATTTTGAGATTTTTAAAGGTTGGATTTATAAATTTTGTTTGGGCTTTAGTAGGCATTTAAAGAATGGTGAGATTTTGTACTTTATTCAATTTAAATGAGCTCATATAACTAACTATGAGGGATAAATTCAAATGCGAATTGGATTTTCATGTTCATCTTTATTTTAATTGTTTTCCATGGTTAGTAACAAAACTGAAATTATTTTTGAATTAATCTTTTAATGTATGTCCTTAATGTATCCGTGTCATGCATTTTTAAACATTGATGTTTTTCCGTATCTTTGTTATTTTGTATATTTATCTCGTGTCTGAATCCGTGCTCTTCTTAGATAACCATCATGTAACTTTTTCATTTGAATTTAACGACATTTGCGGAGGGATTTGAACCACTAATCTTTTGGTTATTAGTTCATACTTTATGCTGGTTGAGCCAAATCCATTATATAACCAGTGAATCTAAATAAGGGATCTAAACTTAATCATATTTTCTTCTGTATATCATTTTAGACATAATTAGATAAAAAAGGTTGTTTTTGTTCACACTTCTCTTCTCCTTTTTGCAGAAAATGCTATTACCCTGCGGTCTTCCTCCTGAAAGAGAAGATGAATAAGAACGTTGCTGTCGAGTAATTTAAGATGTAGTTAAAGATTGCAAACGAGGTAGATCATTGTAGGTTTGATGAATTCAACCAACTCTATGTTTGGTAAAGAGATGGTAGGAAAAACGAAGGCAATTATTTTATCCTTTAGCAGTTTGGTTGGTAAGAATTAGTTTCACTTTCCCCTTTTCCAGGATACATGGAAGTTTATGAACAGTACTTTTTGCTTTGTTGAAAGAACATACAAGTATAATCGTTAATTTGTGAACTCCAATTACATATAAAATCTGTTGCTCAATGTTTTGAAGAATTGTGCTTAATTTTCATAGAGATTTTTTTTGATGGTTTTCCTCCAATCCAAGTGTTAAGGATGGTTTTCCTCCAATCCAAAATGGTGTACGGGTAAAATACCATTTTGGTTCTTGAAAATGACATTTGTTCCATTTTGAATCATAATTTTTAAAAGTTTAATTTTAGTTTATTCTATTTTATGAAAAACTTAAAATTAGTCTCTACAGTCATATGTAAGATCAAATGCAAACACGTTGTAAAATTTCATAGATGATATTTTTCTTAAACAAAATATATTTTATGAACTGAATTTAAGTTTTTTTTTAAGTGTAGGTATCAAAACGGAACAATCTTAAACTTTGTGGGTTAAAATTGCACTTTTAAAAGTTTAAATATAGAAATACATCTCTAATTTGAGGACAAAAATTGAAATTGTAATAGTTTATGTACAAAATTGAAACAAATTTTAAAGGTCAGTAATCAAAATGGTATATTTTCTAAGTTTATCAAACCTTTTATGCTTTTAAATGAAATTGTGTTCGGTTTTTATTTCTTTCATTGTCTTTTTCTTATAATTCAACTATATTTGAAATTGGGAGACTACTTATAATCTTTTGATTATTAGATTATATACCATTACTATAAAGTTTTGCATTAATTTTAAATGGTACAAATAAATAACGTACACTTTTTGATGGAGTAGATCTATTATTTTACAAAAGTAAGCATAACTCAACTTACATCTGAATATAAAAATGATTACTAGATATGTGGTTCAATCTCCCAACCCTATATGTACGAAAAAAACTATCTATTGTTTTAAATTCTATTTATTCAAAATGGTGTATAATCTTTGAATAACACCATTAGTCTGCCACATAAATTTAAGATTTATTAGGAAAAAAAAAAGTAAACGAAGAAAATAAATTGATACAAAATGTATTAGATGTTCTTTTTCAATGGTGGGGCTAAATAAATAATTTCAACAATGAATTAAATCATGTATAGCTTAAGACGTGGAAATTTAAAAATCACTCAATAATATTGTGAACCAAACAAATTAAATAAACAAAATTTTCAACTAAAGCATTACTGATGTAATGTGTAGGTTTATAAGTAAGTGTAGTCATGGATTCAAATATTAGTATTATTTTTTTAACTAAAATGATTAATCAAAACATTCTTTTTCACTAAAAAAATAATAAAGTAAAGCAATAAATTTGAAAATGTAAAAAAAGATAAGAAAGAGATGTAGGCAGTACAACAACGCTTTTTGTTCTTGCCTAGGTTGTCACATTAACGGTCATAATTTTAGTTTTAATTAAACCCAATTTTAAACTAAAAAATAAAACAAAAATTTATTCACCTCCAGCCTTCTGTCTTCTTTCGTTTTATTCTGTTCAATTTCTTGCTCCGGTTCCGAACCTAACAAATCGACCGTTATACCGAACCTAACGCCACCCCTTCTTCAATTTCATTTTTATTTCTCCTCCTAAACTCCCAACTCCAAACAACTACAATGGTTTCCAAGATCATCAAAAGATCCCCTACCAAACCCTCGCGCCGCCACCGCCGCAAGTCCCCCAATAAGAATGCTGTCTCCTCCGTCGTCATCTCCACCATCCACCGCTCTCTCCATACCTGCCACCGCCGTCTTCTCAAAATCTTCTCCAAGTTTGCCCGTATCACCACTCCCAATCGTCACAAAGGCTACAAATCCTTGAGGAAAACTGAATCCCTAACCGCCTCCCCTGCACCCGACATTGTCCGAACCCTAGCCTTCGACAATTGCCTCCTTCCACCTCTCATCTCTCCGGCCAGGCGCACGGTTCTTCTCGACCTAGACGAGACTCTCATTCATTCCAGACTCGATCCGCCGCCCGAAAATTACGATTTCGTAGTCAGACCGAGGATCGACGGCGAAATACTCAATTTCTATGTTCTCAAACGCCCTGGCGTCGATCAATTCTTGGAAGCCCTAGCCGATAGATTCGAAATCGTGTTGTTCACGGCCGGATTGAAGGAATACGCGTCGCTTGTGCTTAACGAATTGGACAAGAAGTCGGTGATTTCGCATCGATTGTATCGTGATTCTTGCAAGGAGATGGAGGGGAAATACGTGAAGGATTTATCTGAAATTGGGCGGGATTTGAAAAGAGTAGTGATTGTGGATGATAATCCTAATGCTTACAGTTTGCAGCCCGAAAATGCGATTCCGATTTCATCGTTCATCGACGATCCAACGGACACTGAGCTTCGTAAACTGGTGAGGTTTTTTGAGGTTTGTGATTGTTATGATGATATGAGGGATGCTGTTAAGTACTATCTGAGTAGAGAAGAAATTTGAAAATGATGAGAGTTAATGCAAATCACAGAAGTTTGTTTGTGTTGATTGAAAAGATTATAGTGTTGTAGTTGAACAATTGACTGTTCAATACAAAAATGCCTTATGCTTATGCAGACCATGCTGTTTGTTTTTGTTCTTCATTATTTTGATAACAGTAATTACAAGTTCTAATCATTTATGTTATGTAAATTTTGAACATCGATTAACCACTCGGTGGAATTGTTCCAGAAAGTTGCAGCTACAGGTTTTTGAACAAGCATTATGTTTCTCAATTATTATCTATGACTCACGATTTTCAAGATTAGTTTACAAGTTTTCAAGAACAGCTCTTAACTTTAAAATTTGTATCACTCTTGCATGTTGTATTACATATATAAGTTACGGATTGAAAAAAAAAAACTCGTCATCTATTGAAAGAGTACCTAATGATTTAAGCTAGGAAAATACTTGCATGCATCTGCTATGAGTAACACGAACTTTTTTCAAAAAAAAAAGAAAAAGTTGTGGTGCACAAGCCACCAATAACGAGCAAGATACAACTTAGGCTACATCCAAATAGTCTATTCAGTGTTATACTTTCAACTTGTTTATTTTTAAAAGAATGGTTAGAAATCTTCATCGATTTTGAAGAAGTATGTCCTAATTAAATTGATCAAATGTCAAAATTAGAGATGAAAATTAACCATGACCGAGGGAAGGAGAGAGAGTAAATAGAGAAAATAAATAATTGAGATTTTTAAATACAAATATGAGTATGAAGATTTTAATCTCCTTTTATTTTTTTTCTTTTTTTTTTTGACAACTATAATTGAGAATTTGAGTCAAATGAATCCAATTGTTGTGATTATTATTTTTTATTTGGAAGAGACAATGAATGGTTTTATAATTAGTTAAAAAAAAAAGAAGTTGTATTTATTTTAATATTGTGAGAAATAAAATATATGTATGTGAAAGGCAAATATTGTATTGATCGTCGGAAAAAGAAATGTCAGTTAGGACGCAATCATCAAACGGCCGTTAAAGTTTCAACTTCTTATTCCCAACTTTAGCTGCCCCTTCATTTTCCTTTTTTTTTTTTTTTTTAATTTTCTTTACCAAATTAATATGCTTTTCGATATTATTATTATTTTTTTAATGAAATGACAAACTAGTTGTCTTATTTCCGCTCAAAAAAGCCTCATATTCATATTAATATATTTAATTAACATGGACAACCCTTTAACTATGAAGAGAAATTAATGAATAAAATTAAATTAATAATTAAATAGAAGTAATTAGATAAGTTAAAATGATCTAAAATATTCTTTTATTTCCCCCTCAATTTTTTCACCACATCAAACATGTCATTTGTTCGTATTCCAAACGTGAAATAATTTAATTAGCGACTTGATATATTAAAGATCAAACAATTTAGAATTTGAACCTCATAATCTGTTATTATATTAGTTTATATTCGACCAATTATCTCATATGAAAAAGAAATTAATCTAAAATAATTTTTAGTTCAAATTTTTTTTTAACTTAATATATTTCAAATAAATTGATAATTCAGTTCAAAGTTAGAGGTATTGAATAGTGATTATTGAAGTTGTGTGGTTAAGCTTTTTCCATTGTAGCTATTTTATTAGAAGGAAGTTCAACAATTTAAAGAAAATAAAACAACTTTTCAAAAAAAAAAAAAAAAAAAAAAAAAAAATCAAACAAACCCCTTTTTCCCTCGATTGGTTTTTTGAGGCATTTGGCAAAGATTTCCTGTCTGAATAAAAAACAGAGGACTGCTAATTTGTCTGTTAATTTAGGAGCTGACCGATTATGGCGATGAGGAGTGGGAGCGCGACATTTGGTATTGGTATCCCTCTTTTTCTTCAACTGATCACTTCTTATTGTAACCATTACGCCGAATTTTAATAATAATTATACTACGACTCTCTCCCTTTGATTTTTATCTTCTTCAATTATTTGCCTTCCTCGACCCTGAATTCTCTGCTAGAGTTGACCGCAGGTTTAAGTTTCTGTTCGGTTGAAATTTCGAAATCGTAAGGGTTTTTGTTAGGGTTTCTTAGCCTGCAATTCCTTCGCGACAAAACAATCGATGTCATTCCATTTCGGTAGACCCTGTCAGGGTTCTTCTGTTTGCTGGATGAAACAGTTTCTTTAGGTTGAACAAACCCTGTGAATTCTGAGGCGGAGGGTTGAGTTTTGTTCTGGGTTCATTCTGGGTGTTTGAATTTTGTTCTTTATGATTTGCGATTGGGGGTTTTAGGGACGATGGATGAAGCTCAGGGCAGTTCCAGTACGTTGCCTCCTTTCTTGGCTAAGATTTACGAGATGGTCAATGATCCATCAACAGACCCAGTTGTATCTTGGACTCCAGGTAATAAAAGCTTTATTGTATGGAAACCACTGGAGTTTTCGAGCTACCTGCTGCCCAGATTCTTCAAGCATAACAACTTCTCAAGCTTCATTAGACAACTTAATACATATGTAAGTACACATTGAATGTATGAGGAGAACTCTTCACATTTATAAGATAGATAGATGGATTAATGCAGTCAATTTCTATTTGTTTTGAGATAGAATTTCATACTACTATTTAATATGCTATTAGATTTCATTAAACCCACTTGGGTATTCACTATTCGGTATGTTAGAAAATGAAATTCGACGCACTATCTTGAGGGGTATGTTGCGGAGGTCTAGAGTAGACTCTCATTACTAATTGATTTTGAGATGACTGGCTCTGTGTATTTTACTGATAGCCATTTTTTCTGGTTTCTTTGATTAAATTGGTTATTGATTTCCGTAGGGTTTTAGGAAAATGGATCCGGAGAGATGGGAATTTGCAAATGAGGATTTTGAAAAAGATCGTCCAGACCTATTACGAAACATTCACAGGCGAAAGCCGGTGCATAGCCATTCGTTGCAGAATGTTCAAGGACAAGGCCTTTCATCTCCATTGTTGGATAATGAAAGGAAGAGATTCAAGGAAGAGGTTGAGAGGCTTAAGCACACTAATGAAAAGCTTCTTGTTGAGTCTCAGAGACATGAACAAGAGCATTGCGAATTACTGTTGCAAGTGCAATTAATGAAGGAGCGGTTTCAATGTACGCAGCGACAGCAGCAAGCATTGCTTTCTAATGTTGCACGTGTTTTGCAGAAACCAGAACTGACGCTTTATTTTGTGCCGGAATCAGAATCTCATGATAGAAAGAGGAGGTTAGCAACAGTCACATATTATCACAATGAATCAAGTGCTGAGGATGATCCTGCCGAGCGTTCCCATTCATTGTTGAAACAGCATATGGATTACTCTTCTATCTCAGATCCAAACATGGAGCAGCTTGACCAGTTAGATTCATGCCTAACATTTTGGGAGAGGACCATTCATGATGTTGATCAAACCATCATTCTATCTGATCTGAAGTTCAACCAAACCAAAAGTGACATCCAAAGTCCACATATTCCTTCTGTACATCTAGAGAGGAATCATCACTCCAATTCACATGTCTTTGACATGAATTCAGAGCCTGTTGGAAGTATTGCTTCTGATTCCATTGTATCAAGAACAGACGGAAGTGAAACCACTGTGATTGCGGGTAATGGGGCTAATGATGTGTTTTGGCAACAATTCTTGACTGAGAACCCCGGTTCGTCCGATCCTCCAAAGATTGCTGCATCAGTAGGAAAAGATTCCGATAATGGTAGAAAGAATGAGAGTAAATCCATAAGCATTGGAAAACTTTGGCGGACTGGGAACAAGATAAATAACCTTACGGAACAGATGGAGCATCTTACTCCAACCGAGAAAACGTGACATTCTTTGATCTCTTAAGTGAGGATGCTCTTGCTACACATGTATAATAAATTTAGGTACCATAGAATCGATAGTTTGTGCAGTTATAAAGAGATCAGTTTCTGCAACTTTCTATAAGCATGATTGTATGGATTTGAGGCTCACAAAGATCTGTTCTTTTCACCGTTTGATTGTGAATAATAGCCAAATATACAGTAGTTTATGTCTAATTCTTTCTTTTTGACTTATCCTGAATGTGAGGGTGATATGATTACCTACAATAGAACATGCATAATTCTTTCTTTCTTTCTTTTTGGCTTATCCTGAGTGATTGACGAATGATGGCATCATTGGATATGTAAATATCGAAGTTCCTTATCCAAACTCCAATTTTCAAGTGTCTGTGCTATAAACCTACTTACGATTTTCTTTTTCTTCCCTTTTTTCATTGCAAATTGCTTACTGTCATTTATAATGCTTATAATCTATATCATATGCTTTGTTGCTAATTTCAGACTGTAGTCAGCATTTGGAAGGGTAGTTTTAGCAGTCAAATGGTTTTTTCTCCTCAGAAAATTTATATCAGTTATTGGGTAAATCATCCAGTGATGATCATGCTATTTTTTGTCAGATTAATACAAGCATGCATACAAAATGCTGGATTCTTAACATCTTACAACATTGACTTTGTTTCAAAGAACTGGTTGAGACTTTGCCATCAGGATTGCTGATATTTACAGAGGCATGGTAGTAGGATTTAAACCATCTGAAGCCCACTCCTCGAAGTAAGGTCTGCTAATGGCATCATACATAGACATGAGCAATTTTGAGTTCAGAGTGAAACTCAAATAGAGCCATTACGTCTGCATCTGCTATATTCTGCATAGATCCCTTTATCAAGGAGCTGCTACGGCTACTTTATCATGAAAAAGCTTTGGAAATAAAAAAATTTATGAATTTAATGGGTGGTTACTTTAAGAATTAATTTCTTTATGTTTTTTTTTTTGGCAATCGAATGCTATACGATTAAATGATTTGCCTCGTGAAAATAGTTGATGTGCATGTAAGTTGAGTGTGAACACTTGCTGATTAAATTCGCTCTTTTGGCAACGAATTCTGTTTTGAAGGTTATAAATAGGACTCGACTTCAAGCTGAGATTTAATAGTAAAAACATGATAGGGAGAAAAATGAAGAAAGAACAGTTGATCGTCGAAGCCGTACCCGTGCTGGTGGATTCAAGCCTCAAATTGAAAAACAAAATCAGAAACATCTCCCTTTTATTTGTATCTAAAACTTTTTTTTTTTTTTTTTTTTTAATTTAATAATATTTGGAATAAGGGATTGAAATCTAGTTTTTATTGACATAAAATTGTATTAATTGTTCTCTCGATTTAATACAAAATAATATGGTTAGAATAATGTTTTAAAAATCTAACTTTAGTTATTGAATTCTCAAATTTATTCCATTTTTAGATTCTAAAATTTAAAAATGTAATTTAATCTCTATACTTTTTGATTTATTACATTTTTGATCCCTAACTTAAAAAAAATATGGCCCTTTAAATTGTTTATTTAAAAAAAAAATTATCTTCTATAAATTTTAGAAATATACTCACATTTTATCTTTGAATTAAAATTATTTAACATTATTAAACTAATTTTGATGAACATTAACTTTAAAATTATCATTTTTATAAAGTTCGAAATTTTAAAAATTTAAGCACTAACACGTAACAAATATCAAAATTGAAAGGTTAAAATTAGATTTTTAAAAATAAAACAATTCTCAAATTCATAGATCAAAACCACATCTAGATCTAAACCGCAGTTTAATCAAATAATATTTTTGGTAAATAGATTATTGGTCCGTTTGATTATATATATTATTATACTTCATTTTATATGTTTGTGGTGAGAAGGATTGCAAGAGGAAGGAAAATGATCCATTTTTATTGTTTGATCCATCAAATACTATTATATCAATTATTAAATTATTATTACATTTTTTTATTTTTCCCTTCATTTTCCTTCCCACCCTACTCAAACATGCAACTCCAACCGCAACCTCCGCCGCAGCAATACATTATTAATTATTGTGTTTATGTTCCCAACAAAGTTGTTTTATTTATGATGCAATTATTGAACTCCAATGTTCAAGTTTGTACTCAACTTTGATGGTGTCATTATTAGCTTCAATTTATTGTCCTTTTTACTCTCACTTAGCAGCAATCTTTTAGCATTTTGGCAACTCAAACTTTCAATTTCTTCATTGATCATTGCCTTCTTTTCTATACTA
>JBBMEG010000024.1:1379850-1392325 GCA_037832605.1 Cyclanthera cordifolia
TAAGTAGTTTGGAGAAAAATAAAATCTTATTCATATGAAGAGTTAAAAACTTAAAAGTGATTGGTTGTGGTAAAAACTTGAAGTGAATAGAGGAGCTTTGCCCAATCCCCCTATCCAAACAGCGTGGTGAAGTAGCTTTCTTTTTCGCTTGCTTATCAAGTAAATGAAAAAACACTTTCATAGTTGGACTATGACATCTTAGAAGCTACTGCCTTATATTTGTAGGACGGTTTACTTTCAGCAGGAGCATTCAAATTCAACAGAGTATGACTGTTCATGTGTTGCACCTCTAGGTCTCACTCACCCCCCTTCATTTCAAGAGCACAAAAGGACTAAATTCTTAAGTTACATTTCTGGGACAATTTTGATGAAATCAAGCAGGAAATGAAGGAACGAAGTACTGAGAGTAGTAAAAGAAAAACAGTAATCCAACATTACATTTTTTGGAAGTTTATCAGAAGGAACTACGTCTTGCAATGCTTATGAACTAAGATATTTTTCAAAGAAGTTGTTCATTACAAGGGAATTGCAATTGCTTGTGTAAATCAGATTCTAAAGAAGCCTGATTCAGATCAAACCACACTTGCCTAAATACCTTTATGATGAGATCATGGTATTGATCTGAATTCAATGAGAGATAGCAAGCCAACAGTTCTTCAAGCTCTTCTGCTTTACTAATCCTTCTCTCCATGATCATTTCAACCATTGAGTTTCTGAAGTCTTGCTGTGGGTCAAACGAAGATTTCACGACCGCAAAGCTCTCTAAGTCGGTCTCGTCCTCTGCTGTGCTCTCTTTTATTACCTTCTTCTTCATCTTTAGCTTGGCTTTCTTCATATCCTCCAACGCTTTGATCTTGCAGATCTCTATTTTAGTGGCTGTTCTTGGAGAGTAAACTTTTATTTTTCTTCTTCCTTTCTTCTCTTTTGAGTCCTTGCTTGTGCAGAGTGGTTGTCTTTGCCTTTCGTATTTTGACTTCAGTTCTTCAATCTTCAATTCTTTCATCCTTTCCCAGTCTGAATCCACTTCAATATCAGGTTCATCACTTTCCTCTGCCTTCATTGAAGAAAATACAGAGTTTTCTTCTATAGTTCCTAAATTGGTACTTCTTGGCTTGGTGTGCTTTCTTGAACTTGTCAATTTGGTTTTATCTCTCCCATACGTAGTTTCCTGCTCCAACATTTTCTTTCCCATTGATCTTCTTACTCTCTCCTTTGCTTTATCTGTGTCCCTTTCTGGTTTAAATCCCTTCTTCTCTACCACTTTTTTACCAAAGTTATGGAAGTTCCCATTTTCTCTATATATGCTCCTCGGCATTCTCGATTCGATTTCCCTCTCTTTTCTCAAAACTTTCACTTGCATTGGAGCTTCTCTCCTACTCCTCCTCATCCTTGAAACCATGCCCTCCAAATTCCGACTCTCTTCGTTTCCCTCAAATTCTGTACATTTTGGTCTGCAGGTTCTACAACTTGTAGGTAGAACCTCATGCTCATCCTCTGAATTGTACCATACAGATCTCAGAATCCCTCCACTCTTTTGGACATCAAAACCATCTTCTCCAAAGGGTATCTTCCAAAATTCACCATTATCGCCGCTACATAATCGACTGTGACTCCTATTTGCTCGATCAGGGGAGGGAGTCCCATTTGCATAAACAGGCGATTGAGTGCAAGGAGAAGAATTCCTCTTCTCTGTTGCCTTAACTTTTCTGGGGATATCCTCTTGGTTGCTTTTCTTTTGCTTGAGCTTTGAGAACCAAGAAGCAGGCAAGATGTTAGACATAAAAGAAGGCCTAGATGAAGAAGAAGAAGAAGAAGAAGTAGAAGAAGAAGGAGGAGGATTGTGTGGTTTTTTCCTGCCCCATTTCATATTTTCAACAGAGAATGATGGATTTGAGTTCGAATTGAGAACAAAAGAAGAAAAAAAAGGTTTCTTACGTTAGGAAAGTAGTTGGAAAGAAAGAAAGAAAGTAATTCAGAGAAGATAATGGTAGGAGTAGCAGTAGCAGTTATTGATACAGTTAAGCTGATAAGTAGGAACGTGGGTTTCATATTGATCTTTTTGCTGTTTCTTTTTTTTTCTCTTTCAAAAGAAAGGCCCGCCATAATTCCTGTGACCACTTACCCACTTTTTATCCCTTTGTGGAATTAAAAGGAAAAATAGAAACAAAAGAACAAACTTGAGGCCTTACAATAATTAAAAAAATATATATGTAGAAACCCATTTCTTCAATTTTCATCTTGCCTTAGATCATATAGGAGCTAACTCACAGAGAAGGTACAAGAATTGGAAGTTGGCTGTGTGTCACTATCACAGACACCTATTGAGCAGACAGAAACAAGGAAAAATATGGTTATTTCTGCATTTAGTGCCATATATCAACATGGAGAGGCACTGAGTTCAAGTTTAGGAATTAACTGTTTATGGGAATTCCTTATCAAGCTTCAGTGTTGGAATTTTATTGGATTTCCTGTCTTTCTGCTTTACACCACAAACGCCTTGTGTTGGGCCTAAATGAAGAGTTGCTTGGCACAGTAAGTTGCTCCATTGGTTGATTTGGTTTTGATCTACACAAAATAATTTTTTCTAGAGGTTATTAAAATTGAGTATTTACTACCCCCTCTTCAAACACTTACATCAAACTCACTCAAAATAATCACTCATTTTTAACCGATTAAAATAATCACTCATTTTTAATCGATCAAAATAATCATTCATTTTTATCTCCTTAAAATAACTATTCATTATTAACTACATCCAAACGAGCTATAATCTGCAATCACTCTACAAGAATCATCATCCAAACGAGTTATTAAGTTCAACTTCTCTACAAAAATCATCTATATGAGCTATTACTAAAACTAAAATTTTTAATCACTCAAAATAATCTCTTATTTATAATCATTCTACAATTTTACATCTAAACACTATCGGAGTAATTAGTTAAAGGTTAGTTTTTTAGGACATGTAGAGAACAGTTCATAATAAAAGATAAGTGAGAAAGACAACTAAGTCTATCTTCGTTATGAAGATGATGAAGACAAATCCTTCTGTGGGGGCTTTTGCATGAATGAATTTCTATCAGTTGGTGGAGGGTACAAGTACAGGTTTGGTTGTGCCAACAATTTTGACAATTACTTTTCAGCTTCACTCAACCAAAGGGTTATTAGATTCTCGCTGATTCTCTCAACTCAACTGTTTCAACAATCTTGACAACCTTCGTCAAAAACCAGGTTGCTTCACTTTCTGGGCAGTTCATAAACAAAAGTTTGATGGGTTTCGAGCAAACTATCAATCGAAAGTTTGGTTGAACTTGAAAAGATTATAAGCAATTTCATCAGTCTATGTTGGAAGTTGTGGTGACACTCCTCTCGTATGGTTTTCTTCCTCCTGCACTTCAAAATCATCAGTCTTTCCAAAACCTCCCACTAGACCACACTTGTCAATATCCACCCGTGTTCATACAAAGTCGAAAAAATCTTAAAGAAGTTTTCTAAAGTAGGTGGTCACTATAAAACCCAACAGTTCGACTATTTTCAAGAGAGATACTATTTCTCCCTACAATATTTGGATGTCATGTAAATCTACATAAACCATTGGTTGAGGCCAGTTGACTAACACTTGCTATTAGCTGCCCAGAAGCTGATTAAATGAACAGCATCATATACATTCTCCTGCAGCATCATATTCATGGATTTCTGGAGGGAAAAAAAATAAATACATCCTCAACTTTCAACATGTTAATAGGTAAACGGGTACACCTTTTCAGTTCCTCCGTTTGAAATGATGGAGAAAAGTTGTTACTCATCCAGAGGAAGATGGAATGAAAATGAAACGTGGACTGCACCCATCAGAGAGCACAAGGGCAAGAAAACGTAGCTTCTCATCAACCAAATAAATAGTTTACACTCGATTTACATCAACGCCCCAGACTCAATCTCACTCCATAACTGATAATATGAGAGATTTACATCAATAATTGGCTTTCTAGAACCTGATTTAGAAAGGAAAAATACGAGATCGATATCAGCAATTAGATCTCTAACTCAGACGGTTTTATTGCAGCATCTAGATGTATAAAGGAAGAATTCAGAACAGCTCAGAACGTTTTGTGGTTGGAAGTTATGGGTTTGAAGTTTGCATGCACTACCCATTCAAGTGGACAAGGATTTAAAAATGGAACTCCTTAAACATTTGAATACAGATATTGGATATTATCACTGTGAACTGTAATGTAAATCTATTAAATTCTTTTTTTAAAGTATCCGTGAGTGTCCCGGCCTTGACAATTCTCACAAGGTATACTATTTTAACTTTACAACATTTGGATGTCTAAGAAATCAGTAGAGAATTAATTTCTAGATAGATGATCATCATGAAAAGATCATAATCTCTTGGATCTCTAAAACCGTCTTTGACTATTAAACCAACTCAAAAAAACTGATCTTACACGCGGGTGCCTCGAGTTTATAGTTGAGTAAAGCTCCGACTGGTTATATATAAAAAAAGAAAAAAAAGATCGCAGAAATTGAATTTGAGTGGGAAAAGGTTAAGAGGACAACATTGTATGATCTTCTCATATCTTAACCTTGAAAAATTAATTGATTTCATAAAAATGGATTCACAGATGAAAATCAGCCTAGTAATCAACATGATGCAAAAATGAAAAAAAAAAAAGAAGAAAAACTAAATACAACTAAATGATAAAAAACGAAGTTAATCAATCCCCAAGACCATTCTCCCTCTTTTTCTTCCTTTCTGACTGGAATAATTACCTTGTGACTAAGCAGAGAGACATTTCCCACAGGAAACAAATTTCAGCAACGACTGCGGCCTTCGAGTTCTAATTTTTAACCGTGAAAGCTGCATAGAAAATCATAAATAAGTACGTTTTTAACTGAAACTTCAGATAAAAAGGCATCATTTGCTATTATTAGTACCATATATGAACTGCAACTCAGACATAGAACCAGAACCTGGAAATAATGGTCATGAAAGACAAAAGGTCATGGGACTGTCCTAGTTATAAACAACAGATAGGACAACTGCATTGAGCAGATGATAATAAGCTCGCAATGAAATATTGATTCTGCCTAGATTGGGTTCTCTTGTATTAATAAGACTATGCTTCATTATCATCAAATTGAAACCTAGTTTAACTATAAAATTACTAATCACACACATTTTCATGTGCTTCAACAGACATCACACACATTTTCATGTGCTTCAACAGACAATTAGGAAAGAAAAAGAAGCCGACAGATGACAAAATGTCAAACATCATTAAAATTTTCAAGAGTATGGCCTCCATTGTCCCACTCTTATCGGATATCGTTTTCCTTGATTTATCTATTCCTCGAGAAAACATTTATGCTACTGTATGACTAGAAATATACAAAGTTTTCTCTCGTATATTATCTCTGCATTGAGTAAGAACAAACACCAGACGGTGAACAAAAACTTATTAAAATGGTTTCTTGTGATTTATGATAATTTGCACCAGAATGAAGTAACAGGAATTCGAAATTTCAACAAGATGTCTTCCACTTATGGGAAGGAATGAAATACATCTATCCCTGCAGAGTTAATAAAATGCTGTATTTTCTCAAAGAGCCATAGAGATATCAAAACTGAAGCAAGTCATTTATAAGCTACTTCAAACCTCTTTCTTGCCCTACCTTTCGTCGAGTTACTCTAGATGCTTTCCAGCAAAATAAGTTTCTTGATTGAGGTTCTAGTCTCCTGCAAAATGTAAAAAGTAATGAGAGAAGTGTAGACATTTGAAAATCAACACAACTAAGTAGATGCATTTGTGAAGAAAACTGTGAAATATTTTCTCCAACAGCCTATAATCTAACTAGGTTTCATAATTTTGGTAGCCTTTCATATTTAATGAATTCAAAAAATGTCAAGCTGCACAAAAAAACACACACACACACACACAACAAATCTCCAACCCCCCCCCCCCCCAACGCTAATTGATCAAACGCTTCAAATGAACAACTTCAGTTTATCCACTAAAAATACAGTCATCCAACATATTTTTCGTAAAATAGAAAACTGTTTTAGGTTTTTTTCTAACAATATGCAAGGTGGGGAATTGAACAACTAACTTTGAGGTCGTTAGTATAAGATTTCAGTTGAAATAGGCTTATTTTGGCCCAAAAAAAAACTGTTTTGAGTTTCCAAACAACCTAAATGTTCTTGCTCTGTCAAAATATCGCACTAAAAGAAAAAAATTAAGACTTCGCGATAGAAATACATACAAGTTTTCCTGCTCAAGTTTTTCAGCTATTGTTACAGCTTTCCGTTTGGACCATCCATTTCGCTGCGAACATCCTTCTGCCTGCTGAATAACATGTGCCAGTGATACTTTGCTTCTCACAATACTTTGACTCCGACTTTGAGTTCCACCTTCTCTTCTTTCTGAAATCAATGACATGGTCGAGTTCTTACGTGAGACAGAAACTTCTCCTAGTGAACCTTCTAAATTCATTTGATTGGACTCTCTTTGATTATGAGTTTCCCTTGGTGAAGCATCTATTTCAACAATTTCGCCTCTTAAAACTTCACCAGAATTGTAGTGCGATAACTGAGCTTGAGGCTTATAACCACTTACGTCCCTAATCTGCAACAGACCATTCTTGGAGGCAGGTAAAGTAACTGGTGACTGATTGTCCTCTCTTTTTGATTCGCAACTAATTTCAATCATCACTGATGAAACGAGAGCAGATTCAAATGCTTGTAAGATGTGCTCTCTCAACTTTTCTGCTTTAGATTTTGCATGATGTGAATTGAATATCAAGCGCACAGTTGGTGCTGCCAAAAAAATAATGTAGATTATCAAAAGTCTAACACTTTGCTACTGTGTAAGATAACATTCATAATTTTATGTGTTTCTAAAAATTGGTGGTAAATTTGGTTTTTGTAAAATAAATGAAGTGAATGATTGAGGCGGTGAAACTGTGCAAACAGGATGCAACAAAATGTACCTGCACCAAAACTCACTGATGCAAGCTTCCCTTCTTGAATCAAAAATTCTTTAATGCTATTTATCCGAATTTTTCCTAGTGCCTCCAACCAAATTTCTTCAATGTCTTTATTTGTTTTACCAGAAACCTGCTTTCCAGCAGCGGTTGCAGTTCCCTGCTGAGGAGCTACACCAACTCCAGAATGTCTTTTTCTGTCTAAACTAATGCCTTTGGCCATTCTATTGTCATATAAATCAGAATGACCAGAAAATTTAATGTCTGTTGACAATCCCTTCTCACTACCACGCATTTTAGCTTGTTGGTCAGTGTTCCTTGATACACCCCTACCACTCACATTATTCAGGGCCAAGGGACTGTGATTGAAGCTTGTCTCAGAACTGGACAACATATACTGCTGATCAGGTGCAAGTTGAAGTAATGCTGCCGTAAGCCAGGTTAATTTATCATTAGACATTCTTAATTGCTTCTCAGCTTCAGATAATGTTTTCAGAGCTTGACGTAGCTTTTCCATATCTTCTTTGGATACTAGAAGGCACAAAAAACAATAACAAAAATGCATCTTCAATTCGATAGATGATAAAGCTCAACATATGCAATATTTTCAAACGAGCTAAGGATCATAGTGCATCTAAGGAACAAAAAAGGCCATAACTTTACAGGACAACAATCTAGTTATAGGTGATCATAAATTATATAATGTGCTCTTAGACTTACATGGCTGACGACGGAAAAACTTCCTTCGAGGTCTTTCCTTTTTGAAATCATAACTACCAGCAAGAATATCAGTAATTACAGTTGCAATTTGTGACATCAATGCCATTGGCTCCACACCACTTTCAATTATCAACCTCAAGTTTTTTACGGTGTTTACTGTGTCAGCAGATAGAGCTAGATCAAGAAGATCAACCAATTTTTCATCAGAGATGAGTCCAACCTGGAAATCAATCAGGTACATATAAATTATAAGATTTGAAACGATAAGAACATTATATGAAGTAGAAATGATAAGAATCAAACCCAAGGACGCTGTTATACTTGTATTTTTTAAGAATTCTATACTATTGTCACTAAAGCCAGAATTTTCATCACCAGAAACGAGTCATATTTACCTTAACAATGCTTAAAATACAGAGAGAAAAACAGACCATGAGTATAGCTTGTCAATATGAGGAACCTCCGCACGAAAACATTTCAGAAAAAGGATGAATGCTTACTCACCAGTTCCTGAATTAGAGGAACAGAAATTCTCTGGCCAAGTAAACTGAGCTGCTCAAGAGTCATTTCGGCATCCCTCAAGGATCCATCAGATCTTGATGTGATAAGTTTTAATGCATCTTTATCAATTTCCAAATTCTCTTGGGTTGCAATCCACTGCAAAGTATGGATAACATCAGCATCCTTCAGCTTTGGAAAAAAGAATTTTTGGCACCTTGATATGATTATATGAGGTAAAACATCTGGACTTGAACAGACAAGGATAAAAACTAGACGTCTGGGTGCTCGGTCAATGACCTTTGTGATGGCATTCCAGCAATTAGAGGAAAAGCTGTCACAATCATCAAAAATGAACACTGTATACTGAGATGGGAGCTGAGAAGCTATCATATGGTCAAGCAGTTCCATAATACTCTCAAAGTCGAGATTACTCACCGGAACAACTTCCCTTATATTCCTGCTCTTTCCCACGTCATATCCAATGCAAGAATTGCATAATCCACATGGTTTGGAATGTTCCAAAGACTGGCAGTTCAATGCTCTAGCAAATATTCGAGCACATGATGTTTTTCCTGTACCATGAGGACCATAAAACACATAAAGTAACCCAACCTTCTTTCTCAAGGCAGCATTTGAAAGAGCTTGGGCTACTAAATTCTGTCCCACCAAATCTTTGAATGTTCGTGGCATGTATTTCTGTGTCAGATTTTGATGTCTAGAACGAGGATGGCGCCCTCTCATTCTTCTTCCATTGCTACACCTTGCTTCTGAAGCAAGGTCAGAGTCAACTTCATGTTCAATATAGTTATCAGCAAATAATCCCAATTCCCCAGAGTAATCTCGTTGCCAGCCAGCATTTTCAATGCTTTCCAGGGACCCAGATGCCTCAACCAGTAAAGGTAGTGCCTCCACATCAAACTTAGCAGGCGAGCTTGAGTGATCAGATACAATGGGTGCGTCAGAAATACCTCTATCACGTGCAGTAGGACTGCATTTTCTTAACACTGAGTCTGACAGACCACAAGAAAAACTCCTTCCAGCCATGTCTAAAAACGTTTTCCCCCTATGATGAATGCTTGACCAATTCCAAGGCATACCACACCCATTTCTAGGTGCACCAGTGACATTTTTGCTGGCATAATTTTCATTTTCCTCTTCCGTTTTATGCTTTGAATGTGCCGAGCCATGAGCTAATGTATTAGAAGCTACGGACAATTCATTGTGAACCCCAGTGTCTCTAGAAGTTAAATTCTTGCGAGTTCTCCTCGTACCTCGAAATTTTCGCCTTTTCACCCTATTCAAACCACTACAGTTTCCACGAAAGCTGGGTTCAGGTTCATCAACAGTTTTCTCCAGCTGAGATCGTCTCCCATATACATTAGCACTTGAAGATGCAATATCATCACTACAAATGGGAGCAGGATTCAGTTGCTCCGATAGTGTCTTTAGAGGAATGCCCCTTACCTGCTTATCCTTTTGTTCATTCTTTTTATCTTTGGATTCTGATTTCCTCGAAATGACCTCGTGCAAAAGATCTTTAACCGGTGAAGGTCCTTCATTGCCATCCAAAACACTGTTTCTATCACTCCTTCTACTTGACTCTTCTCTCCGAATTCTTCTACCATCTCGGATTTCACTCTTAACACTATGCTCACTAACTGCAGTCACCCCATCGGTGCCCACATTCACCTCAGCTGGAACAACTTTTGATGTTGCAAAACTTCCCAAGGGTGAGGAACTTCCTGCCATTGTTCTACTGACCCTTCGACTCTCCGTTCCTATCGACCTTCTACCCTCACGAATCACGACATTATTTTCACCCATCCTTGAAGGCATATCAGTTATTGAGGGAGAATGCCATGAGGGAGAACTTGCAGAAGGGTCCCGGAGAGACCGCGACCTCTGAAGGACAATGAGGTCCCTCATAAGAGACCTATCAGCCAAGATCGGGCTGTGCTTGTGCATATGATTCTTCAAGTGAATACAGTTTGTCAAGTGAATGTGGTTACGGAGATGATCACTAATATTACCATTCGCTTCCTTGAGAATCCTATCACGGACAGCTTTAGTCATGATGAGAACATAAATGCATTTGATCGGGAAATTTCTTGGCAATTAAGAAAACGAATCGAACGATATCGCATTATCAATCAAGAAAAGAGAGCTCGAATCTCTGCAACTATGACACATGAATTCCAAATATCCCGCAGTTTAGGCAAGTTAAATACCAATTCTATTTAAACCAACCCATTTCAAACAATGACTTCACTTCCCAACAAGAAGAAAATGAGAAACAGGAAAGCGATTCCCAGAACACTTCCAATCACCCACCCCAGAAAACCAGGGTCGAGTAAAACACAAAGCTTATATAGCTATAATTCCAAGCTGAAGAAACAGAAAAAAACCGAAATGCAACTCCAACTGAATCCTAATTAGCAGTCAAAAACAAACTCCAATGTAAACTGCAACAAGCTCAATCCAGATTCAGCTAGCAAAAACCAAATGCTACTACAACTGAATCCTAACTAGCAGCCACAAGTAAACCACAACAAGCTCAATCCAGCTTCAGCAAGCAAAAACCAAATGCGACTATAACTGATTCCTAATCAGCAGCCAAAACCAAAAAGCAAAAAGCTCAATCCAGCGGCAGCAAGCAAAAACCAGAACAGAGAAAACACAAAGGAACCCCACCATTCAAAAAACGAATCGCGAGAATCAATACCTTATTTGTAATCCCTTAAAATCCCTACAAAAATGGTGGCAGAACTCTGTCAAAAAAACAGAAGAGAACAAAAGAAAACACAAAAGGGTAGGCGAAAGAGAAACTGTTGAGTAAGAGGGAAAAAAAAAAGGCACAAAGAGAAGAACAGGAATCACCTGAATCAGAAGAGGGGAAAAAGCAGAATCCAATTTGCCGCTTCGAAAATGAAAACGCAGATCTCTCAGCAAGCTTCCCGTGAAGCTTCACGAGGATCACTTTCAATGGAAAGTGATAACTCAGTCCAAACACACAGGAAACTCCGCTTCACAGAGAGGAAAATAGAAAAAGAAAGAGAAAGATTCAGCAGCTGAATAGCGAGTCAGGCCAAAAGAGTGCATACTGAATTGGTTGGGTCAGATTCACAACACATCACTCAGCTGAATCGGTGTGTCCGTTTCCAAACATCCCAAATAACACGACAAATTATTCAATTACACATCTCACAATCTAAACTTTATCGATTCAGAATTATGTCAATAATGGAGGTAACACATTAATTATAATTTCAAATTTATCTCAATTTATCATTTTTCTCCTACCCATATAACATCTTCACCTCTAATGATTTATCATACCATAATTCAACAACGTTAATATATATCTATTAATCGAAAATAATGATATCGAATGTCATAATCTTCATTGTTGTAAGACTGGAAGTCAAAAAAACAATTTATCCTTATCAACTACTTTTATTTTCTTTTTCTAACTTCTCTTTGTCAACTTTTTGTAAGTTGTAGCATTTTTCTAACTTTTTATTAAGCATTAACTGCCAGTCCACACCAAAAAAGAAATGAAGAAAGGGGATTAGGTTTTGGGAATGTGGTCCAAGAGATGTGAGTTATGAAATTTGCCCGTTTTAATATTTATTCTGGAATATGGCCCTACTTGTGGGGTTGCCCCTATCTTTGGCCGTCTCTTTCTTCCAATTACGAGAATATTATATATATATATTGTCCAAACTAAAGTTACTTTACTAAATTAAATGATCTACGGTCTCGGTTTAATTATTGTAGCCCAAACCGCTTACGGCTTTCCTCATTTACGCACGCTGACCCAAAAATCATACCGTTGCTTCATTGTGTATATTTTCGTACCCAGCTACCCCGGATTTCCAATTTTTAAACCCTTTTTTTTTTAGTATAAAACTGGTTTTTTTTTTTTTGTATTATTAAGATGTGTTTGGAGTAAAGGGAATGAGATTGATTATGAGAGGAATGAAAATTGGGGAAGAATGAGAAAAAAAAATGATTTTGGAAAGAATGATTAATTTTGTTTGTGATTAGGAGAATGATTATGAACACAATGATTAATTGTGTTTGGGGGAAAGAGAATGATAATGAGAAGAATAACATAATAAATATGATGTGAGTTAAAAATAGTTATGAAGAGATAAAAGTTGTTCTGAAAAAAATAAAAAATAGTTTGGAGAAGAATTAAAATGTGATTTTGAATGATTTTTGGCGGCCCAAATACCAGAAATCATTTTTCGTCTTTATCTCCTTATTT